>JAOWBB010006998.1:0-14319 GCA_028565995.1 Ricinus marginatus
TCGATCCGCGATCGCCCCCGATTCCGTACTGCATTATCCTCACCACTGAAGCCAAAGTAACTCACCTATTATCCTCATCACTGAAGCCAAACTAACTGACCGTACACCCAACATGAGGTCGTAGAGGGGAAGGTGACGCCATGACGCTGTTAATGGGGGTGTCGATTCCGTCGGAAACGTCGTCCGACACTTACTGTTCAGGCTTGTTTCCGCCGGAGAGCATTTCGATGAAGTTTCTGAAACCCGTATCAGGAAAATTAATAGAGAAGTTAAATTTCAAACAAGTAAAAATATGAAAGTCGACGGCGCCATAAGAAAACCCCCAGTGGAATTTCGAGTTTATGGTCTGAAACTGCAGGAACAGTTGGAACGGACCTGAAAACGAAAGAGGAAAACGGAAATACAGCAACAGGACGTTCCCATTTTCGAGTTAGAAAGTGATTCGAAAGGGAATTTAAATTTCCTCAAATATTTCTGATGAGGACCACAACGACCGAACATTGAGATGTTCCGTCAACCTTCGAATGGGGATGCCATTAAATTTATGTTACACATAATTGCCGTGGAATGGGACAGAGCCCTTTCTTCTTAATTGCAGTTTCTCTCTTTTGTGGAGCGATTTTCATTGCTTTTGCGGTCTTTTTACCCGTTCATGTTTCGCCGGCCATTACTGGAAGTCGCTTGTGATTCTGAAAATGAGTGTCGGTCGTTAAATCCGAAATGATTTTTAACGCTCGAAGATTTTTTTTTTTTTTTTAAAGATCTATTATACCAGCGAAATCGAAGCGTTTCATTCCTCAACGAATATTAACTTCTTCCGACCTGCGCTTGTATGAGAGTTTTTAGAGCAACTGGAAAATCTCTCGGTCATCGAGAAGTGACATGACGACAATTAAATAATTCGTGATTTTCGAAGATTTTCATTTTAAGCAGGCGGAAGCAAGCTCTCGCGGAATAATGTCATTAATGTATGCGACCGAATGGAGATTCAGTCCTTTCCAAAAAATTTTCATTCCTCGATACACCTCCCGTTAAATTGCTTCGAATGACGCCAGAACGATGGAGGAACCTTGAAACGAAGGAGGAAAGTAAAAAAAAAGAACATAAAATTGCGTACGGACGGAAATAAAAATTTCGGGGCAATTAAAATAAGATTCGCCTGGTCTCCGGATTTTTGCAGATTTTCCCGATGAAAACGGGAAAAGCTTAAATGCGACGGAAAATCGGAATTAGCGGCAAATCTTTTTATACAACTGAACCGCATTTTCCCCGATCCGGCGTGCCCGGAAACGGTAAGGCATCTGATTTCTCGGCAAAGCAAAAGCAAACCGATCCAGATGGCGACAGTTCAAAATTTAAATTCGAAAAATTTCGCAAAAAGGCTGTGCGACGCCTTCTTTGAACCCGGCAACCCTGATTTACCGGAAATCCACGATCCTTCGCCGACGAAGGTCTGGGATCCGAGCGGATCCCCTTTTCCCCGTTGCTATTTTTTCGGATTACCCGGTGCATCCTCGCGGCCCCCGAGCTGCGGGGTCACTTTGAGGTTAGGTTCGGGAAGGACGTCAGATAAAAAATTCGCGGCACGGGTTCGATACTCACGTTGATCAAGGGAGGAAGATTTTTTTTTTTCTTTCCTTCCTCCGCGAAAAAAAAAGAAAAGGTTTACATCGTTTTGAAAATTAAGGGGAAATTATTGCCCTTCTCCTGTACGAACACTTTTTTCAGGAGAATAAATAGAAAATACTTTAATTTCCATTCTTTCATAAGCCTCTCCGAAGCTTCGTTTTACCTTTTTTTTGCCTTTGTGATTGAACTCTTGCTCGCTCTCCAACGCAGGGGAAAACTGGGTAGGGACAAAGGTAATAATTTGGAAGTTAAATAGAAAATAATGTGTCTGGCGAAATGAATTTTCGTGATGTTGAGATTACTTTTGTTCTCCAGAAAAGGGCTGAGCATAGCAGTTGGATATATCCTTTGTACCGCAATCCGATCTCTTGTCTGAAGCCAATTTAACTGCCATTGAGAAATAATAAAATATTGTTCGGCTGACATAGTTAGGGGAGGGGTTACTAGCGCGTTTGTTCTATTTCATTCGCCTTACTATGGCTTTCACCACCCCTCCGGAGAGCAAGATCGTCGCCGAAGGAGCGCAGACAGGGGATGGCATTCCATCTCCCAAAGCTGGACAATCAGCAAGGGTGTGTCGCCCGTATCCTCACCCTCGTCACAGTGGTGATGCACGTCCGAATGACGTACTGCGATCCGAATCTGTTCGGTCGCTGTTGCTTGATTTTATGGCGGACCTCAGAGTCTGGAGCTAACCCCCCCCCCCCCCCCCGAGTGATTCGACAGCACTCGATCAAGGTAGTCGATTTACCGCTTTCGCTCGGGGAACCACACCTCCGAAGTGCGTTAAGTCGTGGATAATTGGCGCAGATTCCGGACTTGCCGCTGCCAACAAAAGCCCAGACTTCCTCCCTCCTTTTCATTTGACGCTTTGTGAGTCTGGATCGCAAGAAAGCGCTTTAACTTATTTAAAAAAAAAAAAAAAAAAACGAGTGAAAAGAAATTTTGTTAAGAAAGCTGTGAAATGTGATTTGCTGCATTATTTGGGGAAATATTAAAAGTTAGCACGCGGCTCCAAAATGCTTTGGGATTGTTTTATCTGCCGAAAAAACGATGAATGCCTCGGCATTAGAAGCGCGTGCTTTGAAATTGTTTTAAACCGTTTTCACTCGCACTTAAAATGGAAAATAGAAATATAAAGAAAATTTTCCAGGTCTTACAAGGCGGCAATTCAACTTTCCCATCGGGATTTTTTGTTATCCGACTTGATCTCTTTCTCTTTAATTCCATAAACAAAAAACAAATCCCATTCTACTTTTTGAAGCTAATCCGGCAGACAGCTCAGAGTGAAATGGTGCCCCCCCCCTTCATTCCCCCATCCCCGAAAATCGAAGAAGCGGAAGCTACAAAACTAAATTGAATCCGGTTCATACAAACGGAAAACATCGATCGCTGCCTTGTCGATCACGTGATCATGCAACCGTTTTATTTCGGAAGAGGAAAAAAAGAAGTTCCTTCCCGTTTTATTGCTCCGACAAGGAAAGTTGCAAGACGCAAAACCGCATATCGCAATCATCATCGAATTTTTTTCTTCTGTTTTCTTTTGTTTAAATAAAAAATTCATATTGACAAAAAAAAACCGTTTTCAAGCAATCGGAAACGTTCGACTTATTGCTCGACAACGGTCACATTTTAATTTCGTTTTAGCCATGCGATTGGGAAAGAGGATGGTCGGACCGCGTCAGATTTCGCACGAAACGCGGCCAACGAAATGACAGAAAGCCACAACGCTTAATGAGATTCGAGGTTGGCGTCGCTCTGCGGCTTTTGCAACTGGCAAAAGGCTTGGTTTAGAATCGTTCGAATTTAAGCAGACGAGAAAGCTGAGGCCTCCAAAACAATTCCCTAAAGCGACATGACAGACTTTGTTGATCATTCCTCTGAAAAGGTAAAATTTTATTTAATTTTTTTTTTCCCAAATCCAGCATGAAATGAGAAAATTCGCGTTCCCGGGCAATCAGTGGCGTTTTTAACACATCTGCGGCAGGGTTGCAAAGATTAATTTGGGTTAAAATTCAAATGAGGAATGGTTTTAAGGAAATCAGAGTCGATTTTTTCAAAAATGAACACAGAAGTTAATCATAACAAACGAATTAATATAATAAATGTATGTGATGATTTTTTAATTTACAAGTTTCGAGTAACCAACCCTCAAGTTTAAAAAGATGAATCAGATACAAATAATCACAATTAGAAATTTATTCCTTTACTTATCTAATACGATTAATTTTATTATGGCAGCATTTTGTTTTTTCCTCAAACTTTTTATCTTAAAAATCTTAAAAGCTAAAACGATATTTAATTCACCAAAAAATGAACCATCTTACGACTTATATATGTAATGATAGCAAATACAAATTTGAGAATTTCAGTTTTGAAATGCTTAAAATTTACCCCCACTTTGAAGTTATGATTTTGCTTTAAAAAAGGGAAATAAGTAAAAAAGTAAAATAATGAATTGATTTCATGATTGTAAAATCACGATTCGACTTTTTACTAGTATCACTATTTGACGAGGATGACAAGCACCGGGCGACGATGCACAAGGAATTTGGGCAAAATTTTCAGTTGAAACATCGACAAGCTTGTTAGTTTGGGTGGATGTTAAAAAGGGCTGCGTCAAAAAGGGGCTAACTACAACATGTTTTACATGGATGGTTAACTGTGGGTGCCAACCTTAAGGGGTAACAAAAAATTAAAATATATACGAGGCCACAAATTTACCAAAAAAGCGTGCAGAAATCCCTTGTTTCAACCTCGGCAAAAAAGTATTAAGGCGGCACACATTTCTCAAGACAATATATAAAAAACATTAAATGTTTAATTTTTTTCTTTCCATTGAATTCGCTGGCATTAAATGTAAGACTTTTTATTTTCCTCTTCAAAATTCAAACAAAATCTTATTTGAAATAATGTTTTACATAATAAACTGTTACCGACTTACATCAAAGTTAAAATTTGCATTTCAAAAGAAAAATGAAGGACGATAAACATTGAATTATAAAATAATTAAAAGGCTTAGAAAATAAAGGCCTTGCTTTATATTAATCTCTGAATAAAAAAAAAAGAATGTGTTTAATGGTTCGCTTTAAAAGCGGAAACGAAAAAATTTCCTATTCTAAACATTTTAGAATTTCCAACATAATTTTTTGTTTTTTAAAAAATCAAATCATTTTATGGCTTTAGTTTCTGACATTGCATAAAAATTGACAAAAAAAAGGATAGCATAATGATAGGTGTTTGCCTAGTGAAAGATAATATTTTGATGCAGCAACTGAGAGGAAATACAACATCTGTATCATCATAACTCTGGAAAGAATCTAAACATCCAGTTTTAGCATAAAATGATATGTCCGGAACAATTAAATTGTGAAACTATTTTTATTGCACTGAAATGCAGTTGGCTCATTCCATATTTCCTTTGTATAAATTATTTAAAATTTTCTATTCTCTTGATATATTAATTGAAAAGATGTTTTTTATAAAAAGAAATTCTTGGAAGAGCTTTTATTTGAGATTAATAAATTATATTTTTTCAAATTTCACATTACAATTTAAATGCAAAATGTAAAATGAACTATATATATTATAATTTGAATCCTTCATTGCAAACCCTGTTTTTTTAAAGTAATTCACAACTATAAGCAAAGGGACAATGATATAAAATAATTCACTTTAAAAAAAAAAATTAATGTAGATTTACAATTTTATGCATCACAATATGTTTTAGTACATACATTCAGTTAATACTAATCTTTTACATTAGAAATTCAAATGTAAAAATTGGCCAACAGAATCTTTGTACCCCTACTTCTTGATTATAAATTCAGCCTCGTTATAAGAAATTTCTGATAATAAAATAACTGATATTTCTTTTTGGCAAGAACCTCTTAATGCTAGCTCTTGTAATTCGATGATCGCTGCATTTGTACTAGTGATCTTCATGTCTCACAAAAGCTGTATAATGACTTGCATTCAGGAGAATCTACATGATATATCACAGAAAATAGTGAATACATATGAGCATTTACATCATTGGAACCTTATTTTAAATTCCTTTGTTGTTACACGAATGGTTAGGTAACGTGAATGATCTCCTTTCAAGTTGCTCTGGAGGTACTATAACTGTTGAAATTTTCTTGTGCAATAGACTTGAATGTTCAAACCTTTTAAGATGAAAACTAACAACTGTTGGAAGTCCATTCATATTGTCAGTTACTTTGCAGATTCTTGATAACTCTTGTAAGTGCTACATTAAACTTTGGCAGTTAATCCCAAATGCTCAGACCACTGAAATATTTCAAACAATCAATTAGTGACTGATTCACTTCCAGACAATGATAGTATCCCTAAAATGGATCAAATACACATTATTGCATAACTGACAAATATGTAAAAAAGCTATGTGCTTACAGTGTCTGTGCTGGCATTCTTGTATAACAATAAAAATTCATGGAGATCCTGTGCTTATACTGGCATGATTCCTAATTAAATGTGATAATTTGTAGAGTTAATGCGAAGTGGCTTCACAAAACATGAATACATGGTAATTAAGGAATATAATCTTTCTTTTTAATGGACAAACAAAAATGGCTGCAACCATTTTTATTCATTTTAGAAAAGCAATCAATTTCTTTGAAGGCTATAAAAGAATAATTTTGCGATAGGAAAATGTAAACAAGTCCACACCGGATGTTGCAATAAATTTCTGAATGTACTCTCGCTGATGACCAGGTTGGCGATAATAACTGTTAGGTTATTTTTTGCGTTTGAGATCGCGTAAATTTTTTTCAACAATACAGAAAAATAAACTTCTAAAAAATATAATATAAAATCAAAAAAATATAAAAATAAACTTTCTAAAAAATAAACATTAACTTATTTTTAAGAGGAGAGCTGTAAAACAATGAAAAAATTTGAAATGCCATCTTTTTGCTTAGTGAAGGAATCCATTAATGTTCGCTATATTTGATATTTAGTCTGTGAATTATCTCTTCCAGTTTTCAAATTATGTTTAAAATTAATTCTTTAAAAATAATTGGAAATAATTAACGGCTATAACAGCCAACAAAGAAGGGATCCGCAGAAGACAAATTCGAGTAGATCAGCTTCTTAATGGCCTATTAAGTCATCAAACAGAAATAACAATCATGAATTACAGGTTCGTAAGTACTCAAAAGTAATGATATTGCAAAAAGGTTGAGGGAAAGTTTAAGCATGAGCAATATCAAAAGATTGTTCAAAGCGAAAGCAAAAGAGTTAAAATTAGGATTATGGAAATTCAAAAATTAAACGATTTACAGTAGAAATTCAGGAATGCCACTTTAGATGTTGGTGAAGGGTATAAAATGGCTATAGAAGAAATAAGCAGCTTTAAAAATATGTATTTAATCCACAAGGTAATTAAATAATATAATTTTTCTTTTTAATGGAGAAACTAAAATGGCTGTAGCCATTTTCATGTTCAAAATATACCACTAACTTCTTTTCCTAGTAAAATTTTCATATAAAATTTCATTAATATTTACATTCATGTTATTTATTTATAACTTTATTGAATAGTTTATTGAATTAAATGAACTCAAAATAATCTCTTAATAAATTATCCTCATTAAAGTATTTATGCTGTAACATAAGAAATACATATATAACCTTAAAAATAACAAATACATAAACAAATAAATCTATAACCTTATTCTTTACTTAGAGATTGAAAAAATTTTGATTTTTCTTAATATTTTAAAAAATTAAATTAATTATAAATATTTTTTATCAAATAGAACAGAAAAAGTCATGGAGAAGCAGAAAGAACGGTTGTCTAAGGCAAAATAAATGGGTATAACTGTATTAAAACAGGAAAGAACAGGGAAAAAAGAAAGATGGGAAAGGAAATGCTTTTTGTTCAAGGAAAATTAATGGCTCTAATGATTGAAGACCTTCGATCTTTCTTGGTGCTTTGATTGTCTGCCAGTCAATCATCAAATAAGGAGTAATTTGAAACTTTTCTTTAATTTGTTTTTAAAATTTGTACTCTAAATCAAATAGGTATAAGTCCTCATTTTTGAAATGTCTTTTATAAAGTTAAATTTAAATTATTCATGTATTGTATTTAAAAATAATTTATTTTTTCTTCATGATTTTTACTATATGGTTTTGTTGTAAATTTTGGTTTGCTTTTAACTTTAAAGAATAACTTAAACACTTGGCATTTTAATTAATCTTTATTTATTTTCTAGATTTGAAAATAGACCTGTTGAAAAGACTTTGAAACTAATTAAGAAAGAAATATCACCAAGTACAGGAGATAAAATATAAGAAAAACAAAAAAAGCAATAATTGCTAAAGTTTTTCAGGAAGTGTTATTAGTTATGTAGTTCCTTTTTTTCTAAATTTAAATTTTATTTGCTTAGAGAGCCAATTATATTATCATTATTATTACTATTTCTTTTTGTTCTCAGGGTATTTTTGCCTCATTCATCTCCATCCCTCCAAGTTGATACCAAGTAGTGGAAGGTGTGTGTCCCTGTCAGCTGTTATCCCTGTTGAGAATTTACAAACTATGTGGCATTGAAATTGAAAATAATTCATTTTTGGACCTGTGAACATTGAAAATAATTGTTTTTTGGACCTGTGTGTGTGTGTATCTATGGGGAATTTGAGCGCATTGATTTGTTTTGTAAAGGAGTAGGATGTGAGGCCTGTAGGGAGATATTGTGAGGGATACTATTGTGACTGCATTTTATTTCCAAATTTTCTTTACATCGATGGCTAACAGGAAGTATTTTTCTCTTGTCTCCATCTCTTCTTTTTTGTATGTTATTGTCATTGGGGATAAATATGTTCACCAACCATTTAATGATTTTTGCTTCTTGTTCACCAGGTGGTGACCGATCTGTTATGAGTTGCTATCTTGTGTGTGTGAAGCGTTAGATCCCAGTATAGTTTAATCTTAAGAATTTCGAGAATAATTTGCGGGTATTATTTGTAATATGGGTGTTTTTCAGTTACGAGGTTGTGTTTGAGAGCGGCTTATAGATATATTATATCGGCTGCTGTATTATGTCGGTCGTTGTAGTCGGTGGATGCCAGAAGTTTGCCGCTGATGATGTATTCCATTCTTTAGAGAGTCTATTTGCATTTTCATCTTTTGTCGCCCTGTATTGTTGTCACTTGAATAACCGTCTTTAAGTAGTTGAGAGTGGGGATGACTCTGTCCTTGATGGCTATCCCGAAGGCTTCTGTTTAGGTCGTACCTCTCTGATTATCTAAGTGTTTGAGTATTGTCTGTTTATGTACTCCTGCTGTATTGCGTGGTATTGTTTTCCATGTATTTCTTTTTCAGACTAGGTGGCTATCTTCGCTGTGTAAGATATGGCTCACTGCAGTTAAGTGTTTTTTTGCTGCGGAATTAGTGTAATAAATTGTGAATTTGATTCTCCATGTCTTGTTAGATCTATTAAGGCCCTGTTCTCTCAGTTTTCTTGGTAGAGTGGTTCGTTTGATGCATTTGTTAGGGTAATGGATTCTTTGTTTTTTGAGCATTACCCTATTGAATCTGTTGAGTTCCTTTGTTTCTATCTTGGTTACTTTATTATTCCGAATGAGTATATCAGAAGAGCTATCGCATATGTATTAATGGATTTGAATGTGTTTTTAGCGTTGAATTCGCTTTTAAGTATGACGATTAACTGGACTATATGATACTCTATATTTTTCTTTTAGTAGGGTCTTTGCATGTGAATTTTAAAGTTGGATGTTTAGTTCGAAGACCAGGCATAAATTTGAAGAAGAAGCAAGATATAGCTTATATGTCTTGCTATTTTATTAGTGCTATATGTAGGTTGGTTAGGGTCCTGCGAAAACTAAACCAAGAAGTCGAAGCGGCGAGAGAGAAAGTGGCTAAGCGCTGCTGGGCAAATGGAACTTATGGCTGGCGCCTCTGTGTGGAGAGCCTCATGCACCAATCGATTACAGGGAGCTAAAGTGTCGCATTTGAAACGCAGTGCACCTGAGTGGTAGCACCTGCCCGAGAGAATAAAAACTCAGAGGATGTGCAGGACTTCAAGAAGCTGGCTGAGATAGAGAAGAGAGTTATTCCCTCGCGACCAGAGGCAGTCCCTCGATTCCTCCAGGGGCCTCCTTCGGTTTCAAGGACACTCCGGACACCCAGGACGATGGGGCAATATCATAGCCCCAAATATTTCCTGCCCCGTTCCATTCCCCCGTCCATAAATAAACGCAATCCCGCTCTGCCACCGACCGTGCGCCAGGATAGGCTTCTCGGGAAACAAGCATTTATCTCGATCCACCAAGGGGTTGAAGCGGGTAAAGGTTACCCTATAGCCAGGGGTGGAGTCAACCCCGTCTCAACCGACACCTTGGTCGGAGGTGGCAAATGAGAAACGACCGAAACCCTCCGCCTCATCCGCGGAGATGCAAAAGCTAATCCAAAAGTTAGGCGTCTCCCCCCGTACTGCCTGTTGTAGCATTGGCGGTTTCGGCGGACGTCTCAGTGAATCTAGAACAGGCGATAGCTCTGGCCAAGTCCTCCAAGGGGCAGCGGATCGCCTTGCGATTGATCTTCGAACCCTTTTCTTACCCAAGGCGTTCAAGTGTCCAGACCGAGGCGATTCGCTGAATCGCGTGTCTGGGGGATTGGATTACACAATCAATTGGCAGGAACTAAAGGAGGCCTTGTGCTTCTCTGTCTTTCCCTGGTCGAGGGGATTCGTTTTTCTCGACTTTGTGTGGAATCCGCCTGGATGAGAAGCCCCGAAGACAGCGGCATGAATAGTCTCACAAGGGAGGCTACTCGAGGGATGAGTTTGGGGTCGGGTCAAAGCCCTTTCCTCTAGGCCGCTGCTCTACCACCTCTGATTTCGTGCGAGCCACACGAGGCAGCGATGTCCCTTCCCCATCGATTGCAGCGGACTCTTCTGTCGGTGTGGAGGCCAGGGAATAGAGCGGCTTCCTGCAAGGACCAAGTGTACCATTACGAGGGGCAGTGAGGGAGTAAATCATCGCGACTGCCGCAAGAACGTAAAGGAGAGGGACAACGTAACGCGTTCAACCCCTCTTTTACAAGCTACCACCAACCACCACCGCATCGGAGTTGGGGTGGGTCTGTCCGTGATGCCAAAGAGCCGGTCCCGCTTAGGGCTCGTGGTAATCGTTTCGTCGACGAGTCGGGGACGTTGGCCGTCCTCCGACTTACCATGGGGGATGCAGAGTTCTCTCCTTTCGACCTAGTCGAGAGGGTACGGTCTTCGTGGCTGCCACTTTGGGGCGTTCCTAATCATGGGGTGTTATATATCCCCGACACAGACCTTTCGCGTGATTCAAGGAGTTTAGTAGACCTCGTTGAATGCCGTATTCGCAGGCACGTGCGGTTGAACACCCTTGATGTCTCGCGTGTATCCAGGCTGCCTGTAGTCTGGTTCCTTGTCGGGATCTGTGGATCCCGAAAAGGGAGCGGTCTTGCTCGACAATATACTTGGAGGCCCGCTGTCGCTCAGCTTCATGTTGAGGTGAAGCATTGCAGCATCGAATTCTCAAGTTCGGTGATATGCAGGGGATACTCCGCCAGGCTGAGACGGTAGCCAAGCTCATCATGGCACATATGTGCAGTCTCACCGTTGAAAATTGTCACATTGTTCGGAAGACCAGTTGTCTCATCCATGGAAGTTTTAGCAAAATCTGAAGAATTTCGATTCATAGCGTTATTCCAGGGAAGAATTATTTTTACTCCAGCATTTAGAGAAAGAAATAAAAGCAATAGATTTCACCTTATAACGAGAATTGCTTTTTTTTTCCTCATTTATTTTAGCTGAAATATAAGATTACAAGATAACATTAACGCGTAACTTTTGCACTAAAACGTTCAGACTTTAATCCATGTTTCTTAGTAAAACTGTTTTTTCTTTTTTTTAAATTTTCTAACTTTAAATTGTCACATTATGTTCAGAATGAAAAATTACAATTAAATCAAAAAACATCCTGATTTATATATTAGTATAATTTATATATATAGGTAAATTATACTAAATATGTATACATTATATTTGCTTAATTAATCTTTTGACATAATATATAAAAATCAAATTCGATATATAAAATATTCATGAATTTTTAGGAGTTTCACATAAACTTCATTATTGAAGCATTATCTTATTAATTAGATTACTTTTCATCATAAAATTGATTAAGAAAGCCGTGTTTAATGAAAAACGTTCAAGAATAAGTTACAAAATATGAAAACCAATATTCGATTTGTTTACGAATTTTCAGTTACATCTTAATCTTTTTTTTGATATAAATTATCCAAGAGTGTGTTTTTTCTGATTGGATAATTTATATCGGAGTGTATATTGTGTGTATAATTATATAAGAGTGTGTTTTTTCTAAAAACACACTCTTGGATAATTTATATCCATAATCACACTAAGTGATTAAAATCCACACACTTTCTTAATTATTTTTAAGAAAATAATTTTCTTCCTCATCAAAAATAAATGGCGACAGTCAAATCTGAATAATATTAATGAAATTTCCGTGTGTTTAATTCGTTTGACAGAAGCTTTATATTTGAAAAAAAAAAGTTCATTTAATAAAATGTTAATTTACATAATAAAAATAAAAACTTAACCATCGTCAAATACACATGCGGTTGCGTCAGCTGTTTTAGTCCCTTGGGTAACAAGCGAATGATGTATCCCTGAAAGATAAGAATCAAAAATGAAAATGGAAAAAAAGAATTAAATCCTAAAAATTTCGTAAATCTAATACGTTCATTTAACAAAAGGACATATCTTTCCAATTTAACATAAAATGTCGATTAGATCCACAACATTTCTCCTTCGGGTATGTAGAGTCTGGATCATCGTGTATTCCCCGTAACTCGATATTTTGTTTTTGCAAATCGGAACTTGGTAAAGTATAGGAAAAAGCCAAAGTTTAATTTTCGCCGAATACACTTGAGTTTGTTGTCACTGAAATTGTCCTGTATGAAACGAGTAAATGATAGATACTTTAGAGAATGATTATTACAGGAAAAAAAAAGGCTTTGAGTCTTGAAACTTCATTTCTATAATGTAATTTATAATAATACGAATAATATTCTCGTTTGAAGGGCATTAAAAAAATCTCAGTCATTCCAAAGAAAATAATAGTTTCTCTTTGACCATCATCAAGCATTTCACTGCAAGTTTGTAAAGTCATAACCTGAAAAAATATGTATTTTATAAAATTGAAAGGTTTATTTTTGTCTAAACGGAACTGGTGATGACTTAAGGAGGAGAGCACAGAAAAATACGAAATTTAAATTTCAAATACCATATTTTGTCCCGTTGTTAACAAGTTGATAGCTTGACATTAAAGTTAACAAATGTTGAAGTCCCCACTGTTTGTTTCTTATTGTAAAACAATGTGGAAAAATTATTTCGTTTTATGATATACTACAAAGTGGGATTTGACGGAACGAAGTTTCTGGTTTTATATTTTCCCTGCGTGCCGGTCAAGAAATCCTTTTCCTCCCTAAAATTATCGGCAGGTCGAAATCTGATCCTCTTCCTAACTCCGTAAATCTCCCCAAGCTTACTGCTTCCATCCATGCGGCGACTGGAACCCACGGTAGTGTCGGACTCGAACCTTCCGCTGGAACATCTCCGGGACTTCTATGAGCTCCGGCCTGTGATTGCTGACGGACTCGTACCCAGTCCGGTCATTAGTGTCTCGCGGCCAGTAACCTGGATATGAATAAATTACGGTATTTCCAAAATAAAGCACCAGATTAAAATTGCTTACGTTTTGATCGCGAAATCTTCACCATCATTTTCTAAAAGCATTCGATGTGTCGTAAGATTTGTATTTTCCATAATTTTAACCATAAATTTAGGGAAAAGGTAATTCGTTATATCCCAGATTTTACCATGGACCGGTAAAATAAAATGATTCAATTGTGCTCCTTCATCCTGAAGTGATTCAAACATCTTGTTAGTTATTTGACACGAAAAATTGTGTACGTTTTCTTAAATTGAACTTATTGATTTTGAAAGCGGAAGGGCATTTACTGCGCAAGAAATATAATAAATAATATTCCAGCGAAAAATGTTTACGGGCCATAGCTTTAAATATGTTTTTGAGATAAAGTATGGAAAACAAATTTGGATTGATAATTATCAAAATGTTATGAAATTTATTAGACTGATATCTTTTGCATTTTCAATTTTTTTTTTTTTCGAATTCAGTATCCGTCTAAATTTTCACCAATTTTTGAAGTTCGGCACGAAGAAATCTCTTGGGACAGCAAAAAAAAAAAAAAAATAAATTTACTTTTCGTAATTGAATTTTTTAAATGGAAATAAGAACAGGGTAACTAAAATGTAGAAACCCCCGTTTTTTTTTTTTTATTTTAATGAAAAGCGGATAAAATTATCTACCAAACATGTCCCTGTAATGCTGTCCTTTGAAATTTTATTTCTTATTCTCCTCACCTTTTTTTCTGTGCCACCGAAAACCGGACGACGTCGGAGATCGCGGCGCGGATAATCCCGGGGTGAAATCCTGACAGCTATGATCCGCGGTAAGAGAAATGTCCCGTCCAGCGGAAGACGACTCCACCTGGCTGGACGAAAAACAATTTGTCCTTGGTAAGCAATGCTCGAACAAAAGGTTGCGGCAGGAGCCGCAATT
>JAOWBB010006999.1:0-14266 GCA_028565995.1 Ricinus marginatus
CTGGATGCATCCGCAGTGCCTGTCCGTGTTACTTTGTTAAACAAAAATACCTAATTTCCGTTTTAATTTAAAAAATTTCATTCTTTATCACCTAATTTCCGAAAAAGAAGGCACACAAAGAAGCGGATTCCTCCGGGCCACGGTCCGGGCCGCTGTAATGAACAACACGACACCCCCGTTGTGAGCGGCCTCCTTTGTTCCCTCTCGACGCTCGAGACCTTTTTTTTCGTGAATCAATGGAATTTTTTTTTTTTTTGATAATTAATTTTTTTTACTCGAAATGGTTAATGAAGTGTGGCCGAAAATAAGGCATCCAGGGGGCTTTTTATTGCGGCCGGCTACCGGTTTGAAATTTTTCGTTCGGAACCGGGGAAAAAGCGGCGGCAAACGTTGGATCGGGTCGCGGCAAATTTCGGCAAATTCAGTTTTTCGCGCGGGGAAGACGAGGAGGACGCGCGCGAAACCGCGACCGCCGAGAGTGTTTTTTGTCGGTGAATCGAAATCGGGAATTTTGTCGAACGACGCCTTTGACGGTCGAATCCCCCCGAGAAGATCCCGAGCTTTCGCGGGTTTCTTTTTTTTCTGGCACCGTCCTCCCGACGCTTGTCTTAACGGGAGCGCTCTCGAAACTCGAGCTCGCTTTGGGTGTCGACCGATGAAGCCGAAGAGGTGATCCGTTGGCGCCGCATCCTCCCGCCATCAAGGCGGACGAGGTTTTCTTCGCCTTCGAGCGCGAAAGACCTGCCGGAAGGAGAAGAAAGACCGATTGCGCGTGCGGAGGTGCACGGCGCAAAAGCGAGCCGTCGCAGCACATGGATGGAAGACATTTCCTTTCGAAAATGAACTCTCCCGGCGGAGAGATTCCTTCGTTACCGGTTAAGAAGCCATCCGCTGTGCGACGGCGTTCCGTTAATTGCGAGGGATAAAGGGAAGTACAAAAAAAACCGTCGGGGAATTGGAAGTTCTCGCGGTTGATAACACTCCTAATAAAAACAACGCAAGCAAGGAACATAAAAATGTCCGTGACGAACGAATCCGGGTTGGAATGCAGTTTGTCTTCGGTGAAGTGGTCGGTAGCCACACAAAATAAACGCAGAATCCATCAAAAAGAAAAAAAAAACGAAATTGTTAAGTATATTTTTATACAGTAACACCGGTAGCAGCGATCGCTACGTAATACCGGATTTGCTTTATTAAAAAATGATTCGTCGGGGCCCAAAACCGGAAGGCGTTAAAGCCACGACGTTGCAATTCGCACGCACGTCGACGGGGTATTGTTCTTGTTGTATCTGCAGCTTTTCGATCGCGAATCCTTTCCGACGGAGATCCGCTCGATTATCTCCGGCCGGCGACGACTTTATCTAATGCTTTGATCGGCACCGAGCAGTGGAATTAAGAAACGGGGGAAAAAAAAAAAAAATTAAAATAAAGAAGAGGTACGTGGAAGAAGAGGAGGGACCATTTGTGAAACTTTGCCGACATGTGAACGTGACTCAAAGAATTTCAAGTGGCCAAGTCATCCGGTTGAAGACACGGCTTCCTCTTGATCGGTTTTTTTTTTTTTTTTTTTCCTTTTCTTTTTAACATGGAAAATATTTATGAAACGATTCCCGGGGGGCATTAACCGGCCCGATCCTCCGATACCGACGAACCGCCGTCCGTGAGGATTTTCCGAGGCCCCTCGGGCGGCGGCGGATTTGCCGCATCGGGTGACGTCACCGATCAGTTCGAGGAAAATTCGACGAAACCGACGGCAAATTCCGAGAAACGCGGGGGGGGGGAAAGGGGGGCGACTCCCGGTTTTCCCGGAAAAGAAAGCGTGACGTAGGGTTCCGGGATCGGATCGCGCGATCGAATTGTGCCATCTCTCGTCGAACCGCGATAGTTTTCTTTTGTTTTTTCGTTTGCCGTTCGCTTATGCGAGTTTTCACGGTGCTGCCATCTCGATGCGGACGATCGAAGCTTCGCGGTGCCTGATCCCCGCCCCGGTTGCGTTCTCCGCGAAGCGATCGCGACCTGCGTTTTCGTCGGTCGGAAGGAGTTTCTCGCGAGATCTCCGCAACGGGCTCTCGCTCCGGGAACGAAGCACCGAGAGGGCCGCGGTCGAGGAGACCCCCCCCCCGCCGTCCGGTCCGGCGCCGCGGCCGAAGCCCTCGCGAAGGTGCGGAAAAGGTTCGGAAAAACGCACCAAGCGAGCGTTCGGTGCGGGGATTTTCATTGACACTGCATTCGATTCTTTTGAAATTATTTAATATCATTAAGAATAATATAATTTGATATTGGAAAAAATGAAGGTGAAACTAAGACGGAGCCGGTTGCACCGAGCGGCAAGGGCAACCTTCCGGAGGCCCGGGCATCGATCAACCGGCGCCCCGCGACAAAATCTTCTAATTATTAGTTAAAAAAGTGTCTGGCACACAAAGGGGACCGAATCGCGGAACCATTTCCTTCGCGGGCGGGAAACAAGAGCAGTTGGCAGGACCGACGAGTAAGGCCGCTGGGATTTTGTGCGCTTTTTTTGAATAACCGAAACGAAAATTGCGTGGTGCGAATGGAAGGAGCCTTCGCCCCGAAAAATCCGCCAAACCGCGTTCGCCGTGGATGCCAGAGCAAGTCGAGGCTGTTTTTCCGTTGCGTTGCCCGACGCCCCGGAGCCCGTCCTCTGTGGAGTAAAAGTTTGGGCCGTCGGTCGGGGCGGGAATCCACGCTTTGCTCTCGCTTCCCGCAGCGCGGAAATCGAAAAGTGAAAAAAAAAAAAAATGCGAATAAAGGAAAACATCGGAAAAACCTGTGCTTAATTGCAATAAAATTCGGAAATGTTAAAATCACTTTTTCAACAAAGAAAACATTTTTTTTTTTTTTTTTTCGTTTTGTTTTGAGCACTTTCAACGATTTCAACATGTCGCGCTTAAGTAAACAAAACAACAAACAAGGACTGTAACAGGAAATTGTAGCGGTAATGGTCTCGAACGCCGCTCTTCGAATACTTCCGGTTCTTGGCGAGCGTCTCCTTGTACGAGTCCAGCAGCTTCTGGCGAAGGGTCCTCGTGTTCTTAAATATTGCGTTCGAGGGTTGGGTGGGCACCTTTTTGTTGCAGTAATCCTCGTCGCAGCAGGAAATGCAGATCTGGAACATTGAAGAAAAGCGCGAGAGTTCCGCGGTCCGGTCCCGCTTTCCGTCCGCACGGCAGATCTCCGGCCCCGAATCCCGCGCCCCGGCTGCCCGCCGACACGGCCGCTGATTAACGCGTCGCTCGGGGGCCGGCAAACTTTTCCCGAAGTGCTGTTGTTGTAAAACGGAAGTTGGAAGCAGAAGTTAGGGGGGGGGGTTTCGGCGCGAGCGGCGGCTCTGCAGCAGCGGTGCGGGAGGGGACGGAGCGCAAGCATTGACGGAGCATCACGTTTTCGCATTACTTACGGAAACTGAATTTATTATTAAAGGCAGCGAATTTTCTCGACTCGAGAGCCCGGGGATTTGAGTTTCATATTCTCGTTTAATGCAGTCGCGCTCCGTCTTCCCACTCTTCGGGCGACCGGGATATTAACTTAATAAAACTGCTCCGAAGGGACGGAACGGAAGAGGACGTGTGGCTCGTCGAAAACTTCCGTTTTCCCGTTTCCGGTTCGCGGCGCGGAGCCTTTGACGCCGATCGTTCGATCGGATCCTTAAAAATCTGATCCCGGAACGGATCCGGGCGCTTCCCCGCCCCGAGTTTTTCAAAATCTCCGGGCCGGGGCTCGCGCCGGAGGGAACCCGCCGCTGTCGACGCTTCGGCGCGAATCGAAAGCAATTCGGCGGATTCGCGAGCGGGCACGAAGCGCAGTTGAATATCTGAAGCTGGTTGTTCGGAAAATCGAAAAAGGCTTTTCAATCGGCGGGGCTCCCCCGCGGCGCCTCAACCTGAATTCGTTGAGTAAACCTGAGCCTCGCCCGAATTTGAATTTCCCCTGCAAACCCGAAGTTGCTGACGTTGCGCATCCCCGATCGCCCTTTCCCTTCTTATTAGTTGGATTTTTGTCGCTCCCGTCATCGGATTCGAGGCTGCTCGAGCACCCGTTCGGGTCTGCCGCGAACCGCGAAAGCTTCACGTTCTCGTGCGAACGCTCGCTGTCGCGAAGCGAATTACACCAAAAAGAGCAAATCGCACGCGCCGGAAACCGCGGAAATCATTTGAATGCGAAATAAATCAAACGAAAATGGAAAGAAATGCCGCGGGAATAATAAGGAAAATTGGAAAAAATGGAATCAGGTGGAGCAGAAACGGAGCAGAAGAAAAAAAAGGGGGGGATGGGGGTGGGGGAAGGCAAACTTGCGAAAGTAAATAGAAAAGTTGGAAAATAACGTTGGAAAAACAATGGCGTGAAATTGGACGGACAAAGTCGATGGTTGAAGAATAAAGGGAATGGAGATAATTATAATGTTCGGAAATGACGGAAGGGCAAAAGGTTCGTCTCGGGAGGAGAAAAAAGAAGGGAAAACTCAAAGACTTTCTTGCAGAAGCGGAAGTGGGAAGCAAAGAGGAAAGTCATTTCCGGTCACACAGGGAGCCCGACGAAGTTAACCGCTCTTGGGGATTTTCCGCCTCGTCTAGTGGCATCCTCGAGGCGAAATTATGAACTCAAGTCGCGGGAAGAGGCTCTTTTTTTTTTTTTTTTTCGCGCCGGAAATCAGAGCGGACAGTTTGATCGACACAGTCGTCGGTCTTGGACTTTTCGGTGCTCCATTTCCGGTTTTTCCCCGAATCTCGGGGGGGGTAGTGATCGGGAACCGGAAAATCGCGATTTTCCGATGCCGCTCGTCGCACTTCCTCACCCGGGAACGCGCCCCGGATTCGCTTCGTGGAGGGAGCGAAGAAAATCGCGGCGGCAATTTCCTTATAAAAACGCTTTTCGGTCGTGCTCCCTTTGCAGATCACGGAGGCCTTGCGATCGGCGGAGCAGTCAATGACGAAATAAAAAAGAAGACAAAGAAGACCATAAATTAGGAAAATCCACCTCGCCCCCGCGGGGGGGGAAAGGGGAGGGTGTCAGAGAGACAAAGAAAATCTTCTTTTTCCCCCCCCCCCCCCCCCCCTGCGCCGTTTTGCGTGAGTAATGATCTTAATTCATCCGAGAAAAGAGTTGAAGAAAAAAGGAAATTACGTCGTGGAAACTTGGAAGAGGGCAAGGAGCACCGAGAAGAAAAAACGGAATCGCGTCAGGCGAAAGAAGATGACGTCGGCACGAAATGGAAGATCATCGAAGTGGCTCGCCGGGTAATTGCTCGAAAACCGGGAAAGCGAAAACGACAGTGCTGACGCGACGGAGCCTTTGCCGCGCTCCCGAACTGGAAAAAGCCCGGATCGAACCCGGGCGAGGATCATCGGAAGGGACGGGAAACGGTCTCGGGTTTCTAATCCCACGAAGGAAGCATGCAGACAGGCGTACCTTTTGATTGTCTATGTGGTAACACCCGATGGAGCGCGGCGTGCACTCGGTCTCGTTGGCGCATTTCTTGTTGACGAGGACGCTCCTTCCGTTGGGATCCATGATGTGAAGCGTGTGACAAAAATTGTTACCTGCAAGAAGCAGAAGAGTGCGCGAAATGGAGAAAGGTGGACGCAAATAATCCGGATAAGTGTCCGAGGGGAGTCCCCGAGTTGCGTTCGAGGAACCGTTTGCCGCGGGAGCGTCAAACTCGCGGCACGCAGCGCTTGAATTTGGTGCCGAGCGATTCGAGCGATTCGCGCGGCCGGCGTCGGAACCGGAATCGATCCGGCTCTCGGGTTCCGTTCGGTCTTCGTGATTTTTTTCCGCGGGAGGTTCGATCCGAGACTTCCGCCGAGGTTTCGACGACCTTCCGGATCCGGTTCCATCGATCATCCGGGCTTGATCCGCGTTCGCTTCACCCGTCACGTGGAGTGCGTTTTCGGACCATCTCCCAATGGGTATTAACTATTTGAACGGTGTCGATCAGTAAATTCGAAAATCCCGAGCTTTGTTTTTTCGGCACGTGAAATCCCCGCTTTCACGTGGTCCAAGTGTCTTCGCCTTCCGATCGGTGCCGAACCGGAAACGGCGCGAGCCACCCTCGCTTCTCGTTGGATCGCGCGAAAATTCTGCCGACCCTTTCCCCGGTTGACGCTGCCCGACGACCGCGGCGCTTATGTGCATTTATCTGCTGCCCCGCTCCTGTTCTTATTGCTCTCCGACGCAGATTTATGTCTCTTAATTAAACCCTCGAGTGACCCTCCCGTTCTGGCGCCATCCGTTCTTCCCTTTTGCTAGACTTAACAGCCATCTGCGGTACTTACCGAGTTTGCAAGGTCTGTCTATCGCGTACTTATTACAGACGTGATTGTCCGAGACATTTACGCAGGTATAACAAGTGACGCCATCTGAAACATACAAAAACGTGCACCGCCGTTACTTCTCCGTTTGCGAGCGATGCCGTCGCCAGAGGTTCTCGGGTGGTGTCTTTGATGAACGGAAGTGTCCGACTCGCGAGAGGAAGCGGCGGACGACCGATTTCAACGTGGATCTAACCTAATGTTTACAGGGGAGGCCGCATTCCGGCGAATGACGGAATTTTGGTTTTCATTGCCCCCACTTCTCGCGGAGAAACGCAACTCGCTGGGTTGCGAAGGCATTGATGGGACTGGACAATATCCGGATTCCCGGTCCGATCAGCCCCCGCTCTCTGCCGTCGGCGTTCGGGGGAGAAATTTACCGAAACTCGCGGCTGTTGCGCCCCGCCAGTTCGGGGGCGAAATTCGAAGGCTCCCGCAGCGCTTTCCTCCCATAAAGAGAAAGGACCCCGCGAGGAAGGCAATTTCGTTGCTTTATTGCCGCTTCGTCACTTTTCCTCCTAATTTTTTTACCCCTTTTTTTTTATTTTTCCTTGTTGCAATCGGAGAAAAGTTACAGCGGAAAAGCGGGAGCCGATCGGGGGGTGGTTTTTGATGCGACCGCATGTTAATGGCAGCGCGGGGTTTGCGGGGCAACCTCCCCGAATGCCATTAACGTGCGGCACTCGCTTCGAACCCGCCCCTTGTCGCATTTACCGGCCGGAAATGATCGCTTTCTCGACTTCCCCTTTCCGCTGCGACCGAAAGCACTTGCTCTCGAACTTCCGCAAGGAGGGCCTTCGCAGGAAGTGGTGGAACCAGGAGAACGGGATGCGTCCCGTTTCGCCTCGTCGAACGGGGCAGCTTTCTGAAAATGGGAAGCCGCACGGGGAAAAATGCGACTTTTTTTTTTTTTTTTTTTACTTTAATCCGACATTTTTCGTGTCGCGTTACCAACCGTATCTCGGCAGTGAAACGAAATTCTTTAACGGTTGGCACGAGACGGTCCCGGGCCCAGACGACGTTTGCTTATCAACCATGTAACCCGAAACAATTATTTTCGCTTTATAACTGTATATAAACGTACATAATATATATATATATATATGGAAAAATACTTACTTTCGTTATTTTCCGGTTGAAATTGAGATTTCTGTGCTAAGGCAGAGTAATTGCAGTAATTAGAAGAATTGCTCACAGTTTCATAAAACTTAATTTGTGTGCCATTCTCATAGACAACTTCATTCGACATTTCATTCACTTTTAATTTATTTTTTATTCTCTGACAGTTAATAATATTTTTATTATCTATAAATGAAAGAACAATGTATAGAATTAAATATTTATATATATAATTATAACCTTTTGGCATTTATAACCGCTTTTTCTGTATGATAAAAAAATTTTTTTTCTTCTCTCTCTGTGTATTTTTCTCTCTCCCTCTCTCTTCTATATATATAATATATATATATTTTTTTCTTCTCTTGTTTCTCATTTAAGCCGATTCCGCCTTGTTTTGTGCCACAGCCTTCATGATTCCCATCATTATCTGCTATAAATTTGCACGCATCGTTTCTTTTTTGTATCCGGTTTTAATGCGAGCGAAAGAGACGTATGATATGTGATGACCCTGGAAAGAGGGGAGAGAAAAAAAAAAAATTTTTCGTGTTAGTCTCGGGTTTTTCCTTTTCCGTTTTTCTTTTCGCTTTCCCCGCATAAGTTTCGGGTTGAAAATGTCGGGAGGCCGCACTCGCTGCCGGCGCCGCGGACGCACCGGATCCCGTTATCGGGACGCCGCCGCGGAAAGATCGCGAGGGCGGCCTCCGCGTTCCCGTCGGGGCGGGAAAGAAAGCCTCCGGGATTTCGAGGGCGACGGCTGCCTTATCCCGGAGGGACGGGGAGAAAAAAAAGAGCTCGAAGCGATTTAATTCGGAGCAAGATTCGGAACTCGTTGCATTTTTGCCCCGATTACGTTAAGCGGGATTATTTCGAATTGGTTAATTCGGATCGAGTCGGGGGCAGGTTAACGTCGCATTCGATTAGTTTCCACGAGGATTTGCCCAAAATTTTCCCTTTCTCCTGCCCCGATTTAATCCACCAGAATCCAGAAGGGGAATCCGGATTCCAAATTTTTTCCACCGTGCCACGACGCCCGGATCGGCTTGCCAACGGATAATTTTTTTTTTTTTTTTGTCTTTCATTAATTAATGTTAAGTTTAATTCTATGGGAGAGCCGTATTCCACATTTGAAGCTTTAAATCCGAGTTTTACCTGCGAAAGTTTTAGTCCCGGGAAGGGCGCTTTTCCCGGGGATATAAATGAGGAATACAGAAGCTTTCCCTGGTGTTTATCCCCCCCCCCCGCCCGAAGATGCGAGGACCGATCCCGGACTACAGCGGCAGGAGCCTAATCCCCCCAACTATTGCAGCCCTAATGATATATTGCTCTTTTCGGGGAGGTTGTCTTTTTTTTATCCGCGGTTTTCCGAAATTTCGAACGGTATTAGCGGAAAACGTGTTTCGAGTTTAAACTCGGCCCCGATGTTCTCGCAGTTCCGGACGGGGACAGGAACAGGGAAAACTGGCGAACCTCTTCCGGGCGCGTGAAAGGGGCGGGAAAAGAAAACGAACGTGAGGCTGACATTTTTGATCGCTCGGAAAACCCGGGAAATCGGGAAAGCTCGCTGCACGCGCCGCGATGTGCTGCCCGATTTTTTTTTTTTTTTTCTCTTATCGCAACCCGGACCCCTGCCCTGTCCCGACAGCGGGCGCAGGACCGAACAAAATCCAGGCGCGAATTTTTATCCGCCGCATCGCTTTTGGCCGACCGAACGTAACCGGAAATTTTCATCGGACCGCAATAATTCATTTATCAATGCGAAAAATAAAGGAGCGCTCTTCGTGCATCGCACGCGAATCCGGCTGCAGCGCAGTTTTTCTGCCGCAGCCTCCCATGTCACGGGTTGCTTCATACCGCGGTCGCCGAAATTGATGTCCTCGTTAACGAAGCGGTGAAAACACCCGGAAAATCCGAAATTCAGCAGGTTTCGCAACTCGCTTTTCAGGTGCGCATCGGGATTCGGAACAAATGCTTTCCGGAGTCAAATTCTCTGTACCTTTGAATTAATCGTTTACGCGTGCATTGATTTCATTTCAGTTGTCGCGTTCGCCACAAATGCGCGGGAAAGTATATCAGAAGTGCGTAACTGATGCGCGTCGTGCCTGCGAAGTTGAGAACATTCCGCGGGAAAACTTACGGCGAAGCTTTAATTTTCGTTTCCACGTGCGCTCGTCATCATTCACGGGGAACGCGAGTGATGTCCGCCGGGCGTTTGGCCGCGGCCGAAACGATCTCCGGCATCGGGGGCATTAATGCTGATTGCGTTGCATTTTACGGTGCAACAAATCATTCATTGCAAAACAATGGCCGAACTGTTAAACGCGCTCGCCCGCAATAAAAAAAAGAAAAAGGCCGGGCTTTTGGTGACGAAGGCGACGTGGGACCAGACCGATCGCGCGCGGACGTTTATTAATTTTTTGGGGGATTTCGCAGCGCCGGGAAGTCGGAAATCGACGCGGGATATTTCGGGAGCGGCGGATCTCGGGCTGGATCTGCGCATTTTCTCTCCGGGTCAATTTCCTCTCTCTCTCTCTGGGAACTTCCGCCGGCGGCCCCTTTGCCGCCTTCCGGCGAACGACGTCCGCGCCTCTCTCTCTCTCTCTCCTTTTCTTCCGTTCACCTTTTTTTCCCCCTTTATTACAATTCCATTTCGAGTCTTATAAATTTCAGAATTGTCATAAAAACGTCGTTATCGAAAATTTATACCTCTCCGTCCGAACATCATTAGAATCGGCGATAAATTGTAAGATTCTTCACGCTGCCACTGCATCATTGCAACCGTCGCCATTACCGCGGGAGAACATTACAACGGTCTGTCGTGCTTCTTGGCAGGTCGAACGATTTTACTTTTTCCTTCCGGGGAGGGAAGCGGGACAACTTTCCGCATGAAGCGGAAAATTTTTTTTTTTTTTTTTCGAATTAATAAGGCAGCGTTGCTTTCGGGAGAGTTTTCCGCTCGCGAGAGAGAGGCAATTTTTCCGGAAATCCATTTCGGGGAGACCGGAAGGGCACCGTTCCCTTCTCTCTCCCCCGTCTTTCTCGCAATCCGACGGTTTATTTAGTCAGCGATGTTAATTCTCCCGCTTTGATGTGACGAAGCCGCAGTTTCGATTTTTCGACTACCTGCGGAGCACGGGTGATCGAGTCGGCGACCCCGGTTCCGTCCGCAAGCGGAAATCCGTGCTGAGGTACAACAGGACGGAGGCGCCGCCTGCGGGCCGTCGGAGGAAGCGTCCGGATGGACCGGCTCGCGGAAACGGAAACTTCGGAGCACGCGGGCAATTTCTTTCGCGCCGGACGCGAATCCCCCGTCGACAACCTCGAGGGATCGCAGGGCGGTCCGGCAAAATGGAAACGCCGTCGCCCGCGAAGCGAAACACGGGACGGCGGCGTCGTTTGGAAAACGAAGCAAAATTTCGCAACCGGAAAATAAGTCCCCGGAAATGCTGCTTCGCAGCGCGCAAGTCGCGCCGAAGGTAAAAACGAGGCATTATCACTGGAAGCGAATCCGTTCAGGGCGCCTCGGCTCCCGACCGCCGAGCGTGGGGAATCTCCTTCCGGGATCTCCTCCGAAAACCAAATGGAAAATCACATAATCTACTGCGGGGAAGACGGAATGCGTGCTCGTCTGACGAGTGCGCGAATTTAATTCAGTTTAATCTTTTGTTTAAATTTCCTTCCGAGCGGGAGAATTTCCGCTCCTCTCGCCCGGGAAAGCCGTCGTCGTTTCCGCTTTTTTCTTTTTCCGTATGCATCCCGCGGTTGCCTCGTCCCTTTCCCCTTTCGAGAAGGCGGAATTCGGCAACAGCGCAAAACGACGCAGGGTGTCACGGAGGCCTCGCATCTCGAAAACGAGCGGAAGATTTATTCCTTTTCCGGGAAAAAAAAGGAGGGGGGAAAGAATTTAATCCGAACTCTCGCAGTAATTGGGTTCCGGCACTTTGCGGAGGGGGCCGCGGTGCTCGAGTCTCGGTATTTTTCGCCCGAGAGAGGCCTCCGCGATCACGATTTTTTTCTTTCCGGAAGATCTTTCAGCAGTTGGCACGAACCCGGGAATTCGAGCGACTCCCGGCACTCGCGCCGTCAAAAAACGGAGCGCATCCATCGAGTAAACTTGTCTCTTTTCAAATCGGCTTTTCTCCCCGTTTCCCTTCCCGGCAACGTCGAAGGTTTCCGACCGGGAAACGTCGGCTTCACGGTTCGACTTGAAACGGAGGCGAAATTGTTCGGGAAAAGTCTCGAACTCGATTAATTTCATTACTCGGCGGAACAATGCAATGAAACTAATTAAAATAACGCACGGAGAGCTCTTTGCGTGGCGGCCGTTTGCTCGTCCTGCATCCGACCGGCCGTGGAAATTTCGAAACGAACATTTGTTTGCTTCGCACTTTCGTGAAGTGGATTTTTTTCCCTTCCTGATTTTTCATACTTTTTTCATTTTCCCAATTTCCCAGATGCGATGCAGGGAACAGGGCTTTAATTTGGTTTGTTATTTATTTATGAATTTTTTTGCTTCGAAACTTTTATTTCGATTATCAGAGTCAAAATGGGTTTCGGAGCGGGATTTTCGGCTCCCCGCGCCTTGCCGAATGCCTCCGGAAGAATTGCGTCGGGACGTTCGCAGGAGGACAACGAACGCGGCGGATCAGCCGAACCGCGCGGGTTTTGTCAGCGGCCGGGGGCGGAAGGTGCCCGCACGAACGGCGACGCAAACGCCCAAAAACCGGACGAACGAAACCGTCTCGGGATTAGACGAAGCGCCTGCAGACCGCCTTCGGTTCGAAGTTTGCTTGGATCGCCCCGGCGCGAACGGCCCTCCCCGCTTGCCGGAGCTTCCTTCGTTGCGAGACCGAACGCCTCGGCGCGGGCGTCTCCGCCAGCGGCGACCCCGATCCGGATGCCGCCCTTGCGGTCCCCGGGACCGAACGGCAGAGACTTCGGGCGCGCCGCGGGAGATTTGATCCGGAGCCGAAGCCAAATTTTTCCCGATTCCCTCGCGGGAAGCTTCGCGCTTCGTTCCCGCAGAAAGTGCAGGAGAAAACGCGTCGATTGTTCCCTTTCAGGCGTCTGCCCCGCTGTTAAAACGAGAATCACTTTGAGGAATTAACCGAACGTGTCCGGGGAAACATTTCACGGTTTCCTGCCTTCGTTTATTACGAATGCTTCGATGCGTCGCTCCTGTTTCGAGTCCGTCCCGACCAATCGCCGTGCAACAATGGTTTCTTAATTACCCGACGGAAATGACATGAAAAAAAGCTTCCCTGTCCCTCTCTCGACGGCTGCGAGAGCTTTCGCCTCCTTTGAGCTCCGCGTCAGACGCGGCCGCCGCCAATTAACCGGACCTGGTTAACGAGTCGCAATCCGATTCTTAATGCGGGGCAATTGCGACTCGCCGAGCTTTTGACGGAAAGTTCCTTGCAAAAATTAATTTTGTTTAATCCGAAGCAAGGAAATTTATTATTTGAGGCGTGATTTACGACGGCGGTCGTTCAGATATGAAAATTACGCGGGGAGGAAAATTTCCGTTTAAAATAAATTGCCATCGACCTCCCTTTTTGTGCGGCGGAGAAAAAGCGCTCCGTACCTGACTCGAACGCTCCCCCGCGAATATTTCCGGCTCCGGGGTGTCCGGCCGGGGGCGGAAGCTGCAACCGATCATCCGGGGTTCGGGACGAGGACGCGGGGGGCAGCCGGCGAACCGGCGAACGGTATCGCGAATCGAGCGACGTGGAAGTAGACTCCGCGAGCCCGTGAAGCTGCCCCGCGCTTTTTTCCCCCGATCGATGGCTGCGGTCCGGCAACGGGGGAAGGGGCGAGGGAAAAGGGAAAAAATAATTTCCCCGCTCCTTCTTCTCGAACGGGACGTTCGAACGTCGTTCCCGCGCATCCCGCACGAACCGATGCCTTTCAACCGGGCATTTATTGCATTTCCCCGCGAAAGCAATACAACTTCGAATTTTCGTGCGAGAGGTGGCCACGCCAAAACCGGAGCAGATTCGATTTTCCTGCATTTTCACGCGTTTTAATTACGTCATTTTTATGAACTTCACGCACGCACCGTGCGAATGTGCGTAAACCCGCGCACGCAGAGTCCTGAAAGAACATTCCTCCGGGAGGCCATTGAGAATTTAATCGGTTCTTTTTCCTATTTAACAACCTTATTAATTTTCGCTTTTCCTTTGTTAAGTTCTAAGTAAGTTAATTTTTTTTTTTTTTTAAAACAAATTTAATTAAGATATTAAGTTTTAATAGCGGAAGGATGCGAAGACTTGGCGGAATTCGTTATTAATTTTTTCCGGTGAGGGTAAAGGGGGTGGAAGAATTCGCCCTTACAAGCGGAGGGGCGTTACATCCGACGGTGCCAAATGCAAAAATTGCGGGGGTGAATTTTGATTGTTTTTTGCGAGCATAAAATCGCTTCGTCGCATCATTTCGCCGTAATAATCGCGGTTAATGCATTGCGACGGGGGGTGCTTTATATGCAAATTAGGCACAAATTAAAATTTTTAATTAAAAATATCAATTTGTTCATTGGCGTGTTGACGTGCGCGCACGGTGAGCGAGCCGAATGCGGTCCTGCAATCGGGAGGGAAAATTCCGATTGAAAAGAATCAGGAAAATGGAAAATCCGGGATGTTTCCCCTTAATCCGCGGGGAGGCTCGGGGATGGTTTCCTCAAATTATCCCCGATCGGGGGCGACGACCGAGCTCCCCCGTCTTCGGGAAACGCTTTTCCGGGGCCCCTTCCGCGGGAAATAAGTTTTTTTTTTTTCAGCGCCAATAAACCCCCCACATACTTCCTCATAAAGAAGCATACGATA
>JAOWBB010007000.1:0-14261 GCA_028565995.1 Ricinus marginatus
CCCCCCCCCCCCCCCCCCCCCCGAGATAAAATCGACGGCAGAGAAAAATGCCAGTTATAAGGGCCGCGAAATGAATTTCGATTCTTGCATCGTGCGCAGATCGAAACGCTTTCATCCTGTCCCGCAGCCTGCACCCTTTCGCACCCTTTCCGCCTGAAGTTAATGCATTTTGGGATCCTCGCGCAAGCGTGGGCTTACTGTAGCCCTAAGCCGAAGCTGAATTCAAACGGCGCTTTCGGGTGCTCGCCCTTCATCACGTTGACAGCGTGCCTGCACGCACGGTTGATGTGTCCACCTTCGGTGCTGGAGCCGCGCGATGCTTTGCGCCGCAAACCGTATCCGTGAGCTCGCGTTTCGAACCATTTATCGTTTGCTCCGTTTCGAAGACGTTCCTCCGCTCCCGTTTGAACCGAACGGGTCTCTCGGATAACGATAAAAATTGTTATAACGCGGGGGATTTAAAGGGAATCCGCTTCGGAGCGAAGGGATGATGCGGGTGTGTTCGATAACCCAGAATGAAAGAGAACTTTTATAGTTTTCGCATATAATAACATGGGAAATGATGAATTGTAAAAGCTGCCGTGACCCCATCCGGGTAACGCGGACATGCAAAATGATATATTTCATAAATTTGCATACATATATGGAACATCCGACCACTTTGGCCGACGACCGGTTTCCGATGATCGTGTCGAGGGGCTTTTTATCCGATTTAAATATTTAAGAACAACGCAACATTTAATATTCGAATTAAATTTATATTCCATGTCGTTGGGCGGTTGTAAAAAGGTGCCTATTATAACACTGAGTCCTAAAAAATAATTCAACCCCTTCGAAGACGGAATTTTAACTTCGGCTCCGTCGATTTTCATTTTAAAATCTCATTTCCATGGCTTTAAACTGTTCGTTCGGATGTCATTTGAACGTGTTTTTCTCCTCTTTTTTTTTTTTTTTCTCCATGAGCAAATACTGGAAACGGAGTCGTCCCCGGAACGTGGACCATCCGCGTGAGCGAAGCACTTGAGGACGCGAAAATGAAAGGCTTAACCGCGCGCACGCCGGACAAAGGAAGTGCCGAGATTGAAGGGCAACCGTACACGCACGTGGACAGCAGGAAAAAGGGGACTGGAAATTTTTTCTCCGTTTCTTTCCGGCCAAGGACCGAGGGAGCTTCAAGCGCCCGACGTCCCTCTTCGTTTATTCGTATTCGGCACCGTGCAGCAGCGTGTCTCCTTAGAGATTTTCCAGGAGCTAAATTGCACTTCGGGAAAACTGCTAAGGTTCGAGTGAGGGAAAATTTTCGTCGCAAAAAAAAAAAAAAAAGCTTCGACTTGGAAGGCGATTTCGGCAGGCTCTTGTGCAGCGACTTATTTGAATAAGAGATTCATTAACTGGAAAATTTTTTTGACAAGTTGCGTTACTAGATGCTGATAAAATGTAAATTAAGTTAAAAACATCAAATAAAACTTTTCCAGGAGGTTGAGCAGAATTTTTTAACAGACTTCATTCATTACATGTTAATGAATAAAAACTGCTGGAAACACGGGTAAAAAAATAAATACGCAATTTTCCTCGGAAAAGTTATCATTTTCCTACTCGTCTTTAAATACGGGACGGGAAAAGGAAAAGGAAAAAAAAAAAAAAAAAAAAAAAAAGGACAGAAAAAAGTGGAAAATATTAATTTCCGCTTTTTCATTTAAATTGGTCGCGCAGATAAATTTTTGGGTAATCGCCTTAAGTGAATGGTTAATTTTGCGTCTGGATAAAAGCCTTCGTCGGAAAATAAAAAAATAATTCCAAGGCGAAGCAAATTCGTCTTTCGATTTTCAAAAGTGAAAAACCGGAAAAACAAATTCCAGCGTCGGTCCAGGCTTTCCGTTTCCTTTTGCCGGACGCGAAAGGCTCGGGATTAATAAAGGAAAGTCTCGCCCGGAAATGGATTCCGGCAGACCTCCTCCTTCGAACGGGACAAACATCGGCGAATTCGCTTCGTGACGCACCGCAAAATGCCGTCTCTCCGACAGGCACAGGTCGCGGCCCCGTCAGCATCGAATTCCAGTCTCTTCCTCCGATCGCTGCGGGGAAAAATCGCCGAGGCGTCTGCTGCTCCGGATGCGGACCGAGAAACCGCAAGGGTTTTGCCCCTTTTTCCCGGGTTTCCCGACGAGGAATCTGCCCCCGCCTTTCTGAACCGGGAGAGCGTCGATTTGCCGAACGGAAAGAAATTAATTTATGATGAATTAAAATTGTTTCGGAGCTGCGGGATTCGAATATGCCGATAATCTGCTAATAAACGGCTAAAGCCGCGGCATAAAGTGCATTAATTGGAGCCGCCAATCATCGGTTTTTGCGGCGTAAAACGCAAAACAAAGTGTTTAGCGTTCGCGAACGCTTAATTCGACACCTCGCGTGTAATTATTACCTGTCCCAGAGCGATAACATCTTCCCTTAACTCCCAATAGACAACGCGGTTTTTCTTTTAGGTTTGAGCACGGCCGCGCATTTCACGTGTTTTCGCCGATATAATAAATAACTGCCATAATGATAAGTCATTCAGAATAAAAGTGAAATCACTGCTTGCGCTTTGTAATGCGTGAATAAAGACTGAAGAGCTTTAGGAGCGTCGATCCGAGGTGCGATTTTAGTTTTCAGCCAACTTTTTCCCCCGCCCGGAAAAATTTTCGATTTTGCATTTTCCCGCGTTTCACTTATCCGACCGAAATTCGGATGCGGAGGATTTTAGATTTCGGTGCCTGGCAGGCGGAGGTGAAAGGTTTCGCCGCCGGTCGAACGGCAGGATGCGCGACCGCCGTTCGAGCGGCAAAAGGGAAACCGAGGACTTTTTCCCTTCCGCTTCCGTCGGGAGGATAATTTCCGCCCCCGCTCCGCTCTCTGCCGCGGTGTCGGAGGTTCTGTCGTCTCGTCCGCTTTCCCGGTTCCCGCTCCGATTCGGGAAGGCACCCGGTTGACCGGCGTCTCGACCCATTTTGCAAGTCTTCGGCTTGATCTCGGTGCTTCCTCCGATTTCCCCGACAAAGGACCCCGAAACGCGCCCCCCTGAAATGAAAGCCTTGCCAACCGCTGCTGGAGCTTTCGCTCCCCGCCGCGCGGACCTTCGCCGTTCGCTCGCGATGCACAAATCAAACGGACCCGTTTTGAAGTTGAACGGATCGCATCGCGAGGGACCGGCCACGGTCGGAATTGATTTCGGCGACGTGCATTTGAGTCCCGTTTTGTGCTCGCCGCCGAGACCCGGTCGCAAAGTCGTTCGCTTCGGTGAGGCGCGCGTTCGGCGTGAAAAGGCAAAAAAAATAAAATTGTTCTCGTCGAACAGCAAATTCCGTTCGAGATCCCTTCGCCGGGGTTTTCCGTTACAAAAGAGTTTAATCGGATGACGTCTGCGCCGCGCAAAATGCGTTCGAACGTTCTCGATTCCCCGTTTGAAACGTAATGTTTTTGCGTTTTTTTGCGCAGGTAGACTGACCGATTGTCGCTCCGGCTGCAGTTTCGTTTTCTCCCGCGAGGCCCCCTTAACTGCGTGCCGACATCCGAGTACCGACTGGCGACGACGCATTCTCTCTGACAGCTCTGAATTTAATTCCCGCACAATATTAACGAAAACAGTAAAATATTTCACCGAGGCATTATCGAGAACTATTACGTGTTTAAACGGCTCCGGCTGAAAAATTATTGCCGTTCCGATTCTTTGATTTTCATGCGTATACGCATGTGTACATACATATGTGTATGCACGTATATGTGTGCTTCCAAAGGCCGCTCGATAAAACTAGAGTAATGTGGAAGTAAATAATATTTTCATTTCACGTTCGTTTTAGCTAATTAAATTCATTAGATAATTGAGTCGATTTTTTTGAAACGACACGTTTGATATCGCTGCAAGTAATGTGATAATAGAGGCTTACTATTTATGGCGCAAACGATGTCCATTAGGGTTTGTATGCAAATTGGAAAATCATCCCCGTTCGGAGGCGGGCATCGAACGTTTTGAGAGTGAAATCTTCCGCGTTGAATTTGATCGTCCCCGGACGACGCAATCGAGATATCGTTCCTGCATAAGGCGCGGGGAGGCGTTTCGAGATGGGAGCGATTCTCGTTCGAGCAGTCTCGACGGCTGAAATTCGATCGAGGCGAGGAGGGAGTCCCACCGTTTGGCCGCCCCCACCGGGAAATGCGCGTCGTTCCTCACCGTTTCCCGAGGACGGGAGGTCGCTGTTGCGCGAATGCAAATGTTTTTCCACAGCGAAAAACGCGTAACGGCAAACAGTTTGGTCTTAATGTGCCGCCTCATTCACTGACCGCGATGCAAATTCGTCCCGGTTTCATTCGCCTCAGGGCCGGATTCTTTTGCTGGTTTCTGCCGGAAACCAGCTTTGGGGGCGGGAGGCGGAAAAGCGCTGATTAAACCCGAAGCCGGTGCCGTTCACGGAGGGCGAAAATCAAATTTCCAAGCTCCCAATCGAAATCAGGCGGTTGGGAAATCCCGAAGATTTTTCCCTCCGGGACATCCTTAATGTTAATGAACAATTTATTTTTGGGAAGCGGGACGGGGATGAATAAATTTAGTTGAGTTAATAATTTTTGCCGTCAGATATCCGGGGGCCGGAAAAGTTAGAAAAAGTAAATAAGCGCAATATTTTTTTGCGTCGCACAGCAGAAAACGAAAATTAAACACGGGGCTCCGCATGCGCACCGCGATTCGCGCGATCCAAATGGGAAATTTCGCGAGTTCGGAAAAGCGGTTTTTCCCTTCCGTTTGCCGCAACATATCGTTTTTCTGCCCGTAGACAACTCTCCGTTCAACGTTCGCTTGCCCGGATTCCTCCTTTTGTTTCTTCAAACCTTTGGGGCAAAGCGTACAAAAATGATTTGCAAAGGCATTTTACGGGGGGGGGGGCGGATTCCGCGTTTGGGGTGGCCCCGGGAAACGTTCGTCGAATTCCCTTTTCCGTCCTTTTCTTTCCCCGGGATTTTCAGAAACTGATACCGCGTTTCGGAAAATAAAATTATTGTTTTTCTTTCCCGTTTCAGAAGCGTAAAGAGACGGAAAATGATTGATTGGAAAACGGAAAAAACAGATTTTGAAATTGAGCAATCAATAATTTCTTTCTTTTCCATCTTTCCTTTTTTTTTTTAGTGTCCCGAAAGTTTTCCGGCCCCCCCCCCCAAGATAAAAACGGGTTTTGAACCATTAGAGAGGATGCTCCGCAAAGTCTTACACGAAACTCAAACAAAAGCGCGAAGGAAATTCCAATAATGTGAATTATCCCCTGTTTACAATCCAAATATTTATCTAGCAGAATTGCACTAAGATGTGGTGGTAGTAAATGGAGGGATGGGGATGCAAAAAGATCCGAAACCGAGTCGAAAACATGGTCCATGATTTCTCGCACCCCGCATCTCTCCGTTCTTATTGTTATTTGAACGCCGGCACCTTATTTGTTCGCGCACGAGACGGGAGTGTTTGACGTTCGGATTAGCCGGATGACTACATCGCGTTTTCTCTTCGAAATACCTGCCAGATAATTGAGGTTTGACTTTCGTTTAAAAAGCATTTTTTTTTTTTTTTTTTTATCTGCGCGAATTTTCCATAAAGTAAGCAATAAGACGCAAGGAAAGAAACGCGCGCACACGCACTCATACGCACAAAGGGCTTATTGAGACGGATGCGGCGTGAGATGCAAATTTTTCAATAACTTTTTACTTTTTCCGCTACGCATTCTCCACTTAGAGCCATCTTTTAAATGTAATATCAAGAACCTTAAATGTTTCCTCCGGTAAATAAATTCGGATCGAGCTACATGATTTTTTTGAAAATCGATCGGTTACAAATTAGCTTTTATGCTTTTCGCGACGGTTTTAAATCCGGTGAGGTAAAAACATTAAAAACATGTATATTAAGAAGTTAGAACTGTTTCTCTGCCGGATTATATAATCCAAAATTTTCCGGGGAATGTTTCCTTTTTTTTTTTTTTTTCTTTACCCGAATTCCATCTCCAGGGGTATGTTCCTTCCTCTTCTTCTGCATCCCTACACTGCACAATATATACATATATATTCCCTTTTATTTTTTTTTCTTTTTTTCTGAAATTCCTCTTGTGTCAACGGAATAGAAATCGGAGGGGAAAAAAAAAAAATCGAATCCGCGCAAAATAAACTGGGATTCACTCTTACGGGATATTCCGGCAAAAATTATGGGAAATTCGTTAAAATTTGATAAATAAAGCTACTTGAAATTTTCCAACCGGGAAATTCATTCCATTAACCAAATTTCCCGACAATGACACTTAACGAAATCACCGAAATCTCCCTCCTGTCCCCTTGCTCCGAAATGGAAAATGTCACTTACAGAAATATTCGGTTGCGGATTTTCCATTCTTATTTAAGTATGTCATTCTTGGGGAGGTGGCAGTGGGGGCGCCGGGCAGAATAATTATGTGCTCGTTGCGAGCTAAAGGACGGAGGATGGGAAAAAGGAAAAGCTCCTTTTGCCAGCAGAACATCAAAGAGGATTGTGCTTTTATTATGTTGGCGAAATGATTCACATTGTAAATTCTGATGGCTCGGTCGTGGAGCGAGTGAAGCGCAGGCAGTTTGCCTTTTTGGAAAAGTAATAAAAAAGGTACGGGGATGAGACGAGGGATCGATTCTCCTTCCCTTGGCTTAAAGCCGACGGGGGTGAGTTGTCCAAATATTTGGGCGTCGTAATTTTAAAATAAAAAGAAAAAGGAAAATTGCCTCCCGGTCGCACACGTTCAATCTCCGTCGCGTTCTCTTCCCGTTCTTCCCTTCACGTGGTTCAAAATCTCCATTTAATAATAATGTTTTCGTTACAAAGCCCTCGTCAGGGCAGGAGCGAAGAAGTTCTCGAAGTGAGGAGGCCGAACTGCCATCGGCACGTTGTTCTTGCAGTTTAAAGCGAAGACTTCAATTCCCATTCGTAAAATGTAGATCGGCGAACAGTTTAACGTTGTTCATGGAGCTCATTTGCCCCAAACCGAAAGAAAAGACGCACTTTGCGCATTGTTTGGGCGGCGCCGCATTCGGGTTGAAAGGTTCACGTCCAGGTTACTCCGCAGAGCGTAAGGCGCTCCGGCCTCCTCGGCCTTTCCCGGGCATTTTTCCTCCTCCGTTTCAACCGCAGCGCCGAGGTTCGGATCGGGTTGAAAAGAGGTGTTTTCTGCTTCGAAGCGCCGAAGCCGAGCTTTCCCATCGGTGGAAAACTTTTTTTCCCCCCAACCCGGATAAAAGGTTTCGAGGGAGCGTCCGCGGACGTCTTGACCGAGGGCTTCGGCTTTTTTTCTTTTTCTCTCTCTTATTGTGACATTTTCCGAAAATGATAAGCTTCAAGAGATGAAGGCATCCGAAATCCCCCGGAATCCGATCTTGCGAACGCGGTTACTTTGAAAGATTTTAAGGTAATCCGAAACGCTGCAGTAAAGCGCTTTGAAACATTCAATTTCGTCTCGTTCGACGTGGCTCGGACGCGTCAGGTATCCCCCGGCGTTTCCGTCATCCCTGGATATGCACCGTGGATCGCGAATGGTGCGCACGTCCTGCGGGATGTGACTTAACGATTTCTTTTCGACACCCGAGTCATAACTGAGTTTGAAGATTGAGATTCGAGTTTGCCCCGTTCGCACCTTGTGACGATGATCCGCTAGTAAAAGTTTCCATGCGAAACACCGAAGGGAATTGGCCGCGGACGGCCATCGAAAGCGGAAGCAAGCAAACACCGCAGCACAAGTCGGTCTGTTTTCCTTTCCGTCGGGAGGTTTTTCTTGCCTTTTTCGGGATGGGTCAACTTCGCGAAGCCCTCCGTCGGTCTCAGGTTGGCACCACGCTGCGCCGGTGGTTTCTTTCGAGACCCTCGAACTGGGAGGCGATTCCGGCGGAAACCTCTCCGGGCGGGTTTTTCCGCTTTCCCCGGCGACGACCGAACGCCCTTCGTCGGGTGGTGCCGTTTGGTCCCTCGATCGGTGCCGAATTTCCGAGTCGCTTCTACGCGGGCTCTTTCGCGATGCCGGGAACGCTTTTTTCGGCTTCTCCAAGCCGAGATTGGAACGGGTGCTTGAAATTCGGTAAAGGCAAAGGATTTATTTGCGAACTTTATTTATAGGAAAAATAAAAATTGCGCTTGCCCATCTGATTCCCGTTTCGCAGCTTTTCATTAATTTTTACGTAACACCCATCCAATTCCTTTTTATATTTACGACTGGATATAATTTTAATAGGACCGTAATTTTATTCATAATAAAAATAAAAAAAGAAAAAAAAATTATGACTGGAAAGATGAGCAGAAAAGTAAATGGTTGTAAAAACGTTACGATTGGAACTATGATTCCGCACGAATTTTTAGTTTTCTTCCTTTATGTGCTACGCCATCCATTTAACGTGCCGTCGGATTATCTACACGTTCGCAATTGCAGCCGTTCGTTGCTTCGTCTCTGCGCTGCATAAAACCCGAAATTGTATTTTTACAATTCGAATGTTTACGTCGCAAATATTAGAGTTTCGCATTGTGCGGATTAAGATGGCGGAAGTCGTGACAAACTTAGGTTTCGGAATAAGGGAGACGAGTACTTTTCTTTTTTTCTTCCTCTTTTAATATCTCGCTGCAGCAGCAAAACGAATTAGTACGGATGGCTCCTGCACAAAAGCTTTGTTGGTTGATTAAATATTTACAAAGTTGTCAACGTTCCTGAAGGATGGTTTCATAACGGCGTTTAAATTTTGCTTAAAAAAAGAAAAAGAAAAGGAAAATCTTAAAGAGATTTTTTTTTTTTTTGTGCGTCTAATGAAATTTTTCCCTCCTTTCGGCTGATGCGAGACGGGTTTCCCTTGCCTTTTCGCCCGCCGAAACTCCGAAAAAGCTGAGTGGAAAAATTTTATGTAAACCTGAATAATTAAATGCGAACGATTTCGGATAATTTAAAAGTCTCAAATATTGGAAATCGGTTGACAAGCTTAATCCCAGCCGAGGATACATTTTCATTTTCACGGTTTTCCCGCAGGAAAGGAAAAAAAAATCCTGACCGTTCGATGCGTTGAAATCACGGAAGCGAGCCCGGGGGTGCAACTGATCCTTTAATTTCCCCGCAGAGGGGGGAAAAAAAACTCTTCTGCTGCCGTTCACAAACGAAAAAAAAAAAAAATTTCCCATCCGATCGTTTGCCTCCTGCATTCTCCGCCGCCGAACATTCTTTCGCAGCTTGGCTCTCGAAACGCTGCTGGAACGGAAAATTCGTTTCGCCGCAGGAGAGTGCTGGGGGGGGGGGGGTTGGGCGGGAGCTGAACGGGAAAAAGGAAAAGATCGCGCTATTTTCAAGTTGCGAAACTCTTCCGCTGTCACGCAGAGAAAACTGAAACAATTAATAATTAAACGGCGAATTTGATTAATATTAACGAGGCAATTTTCAAGTATTAACTATTAAAACCGTTTGCGACCGACTTTTAAGTTCGGAACTGCATCGCAAATTCCTCCGGTCTCCGGATAATTTCCTGTCGGTCCGGCCAGGAAGGGCCCCAGGCTGTTGAAACTCCTTTCGCAGAGACGAAACGGGACGGCGGGGCCCCGCGGTTTTGGTTTCGCTGCATTTTTATGGGTTTTTCCGGGCGAATTTTCCCCCGTTTCGGTCGCCGGAGAGTCGGACGCACATTTTCTTTTCTTTTCTTTTTTTTTTTTTCTTCCGGCAGCAAGAAAAATTGCGCTTCCGCCGTGGACGCAACCTCGCCGCGTTTGCCCCAAATAATCGCAGGGGCCGTCGACGTTTACGTTTTTGCTGGTCAAAACATGTTTTTGTCTTCGCATCCCGCGGCTATTTATGATGTCGCGACATCGAATCCCTTTGCTGTAGTCGCGAGATGCCGCTGCGGCGCATACGTCTCTCGCTCTAATTTTTCTTTTTTTTTTTTCTTCTTATTTTCCCTTGCGAAGTCGGAGAAAGAACTGGAAAATTTCCCTTCGTACGTCGAAAGGTTTTTATATGACTTTGTACTAAACTAAGTATTAAATGACTTAAGTACTAAATGCGGTCAGATACTTTATTAGATGAAATAAAGGAGGAAAAAGAAAAAAGAGCTTGTTATAAAAATCTTATAAAGCTCCGGGGGAATGAACCTTAGTTTATTGCGACTGTGGAAATTTTATTTCCTAAGGACGGGGACAAATTTTTGTCGCGCAACAAAACGTTCCCAATTATCGGTTTTATCCAATTGAGTATGCGGTTTCCCGGCTTTTCCGTTCCTATCCTCTCGAAAAGTTATTGTCACGTTTCCTCGAGATTGGAAAAAAACACTAAAGGGAAAATATTTTTCCTCTTCAGCGGACCTGGATAACCCCAGCGACATCATCCGCTGCGGTGGAAATTGGGAAATTTTAAAAATTTATCTCTCGTCCACGGAAAAAACAAGCACCCAGAGGAGCAAGGAAAAGGCAAAACCTGGGGCAACCGTAAAAATATCCTCGGCCTTTTTGTTGACCGGAACGAACAAGAGTATTTTCCGCGGACATGAAGGATTGCAGACAACGTTAATTATTGTAATGCAAATTCCACCCCTGCTGTCTGTCTGAACGCTGCTGCGACAATAAAGGCAGTGGCGTGGCGCGCTTACAACCGAGTGGAACCGCATAAAAGCCGTCATAATATTTATTATTTATCCTTTATTCGAATCAATCGTTTTCTCAGTGAAAAAGTGCCAAGATAAATAAAACTAAATATATATATATATATATATCATAACGAAATTCTCCGTTTGAATGATTTTTGTGTAAACAATCTACTTAAAATTAATAAAGCAGTTTTTTATGTTGCCTCGCACGCTTTTTATTGTTAAATTAAACATTTTCAGCATCGATAAATCGTGGTTTGCCGTTTTTCGGGAGTCCTCGACGGAGGAGGAAATCCGCGGCAGAAAATGGTTTTCGGCGTTGGGTTTTGGGTTTCCCGAGAGCCTTAGGGATAAGGTGCCTGCTTTGCTGTCTCGTCGTCACACCCCGCGGATTTCCCTCGCGTTCGACGGCTCGGGCAAGGACCGCGCATATCCTGTCGCCCGGGGTCCGACGCGGGGAGGCAGCCGAGGTCGTGACGGCCGGCGGCAGACAACGCCGCAGGGAAAACGTCTCGGCTCCTTCTTCCAGAAGCACCGCGGTGAGTTTCGGGCTCGAAAACCCAAATTTAGGGGATTGTTTCGGCGAGATCGAGGCCGCTTCTTATTTGGTCCTCCGTCGAATCGAAGAGAGCGTCGGATTCGAATCCAGCAGCGGAGCTCTTAAAATTTTCCCTTTTTCCGCTCGCCAAACATTGCCAGAGTCGTTTAACAACAACAGGCAAAAAAAAAAAAACTTGAAACCGCTCCATCAGCAGGCGTCGCAGAGCTCTCATCCACAATCGCCTTTTTATTATGTATTCATGCGAATGCGGGGCATTTAGAAAAGCCATTTGGCACCGGAGAGCGTACGGACAAACCAGACGTGTGCAGTCAATCACTTTTGTTTCTTCGACCGCTTTTATACCTTCCACCGGCTTTTTCCCTTCCTCCGACAGCGCAGTTTTTCCTTTGCCGAGATCGAGACCTTCTTCTCTGCCGTGGGATTTCGCGGGCGTCTCCGGCGGAAATCTTCGGATTCGAATTTTTCCGCTTTTGGCGTCTCTCAATCGTCGACCGTCCCTCGCATGCGGTTACCACTTGATGGAAGCAACGTTTCGCGTTTCTCGCATGACCCGGCTACAAACATCTATTAAATTATTTACTTTGCAATTTGTTTTATGGGGAAATATCAAATCGGCGATTCCGCATTAATCCACGGTTTGAAGCGACGCGGTTATAACGACCGTTCTCTTAATTAATGCCGCGTTATTCTCCGGGGGCCAGCGTTTTATATCAGGTGGCACATTTTGATTTTTCTTTTTTTTAAGGGATGTCCAAAACGCCCCGGAACGGTGCCGGAACATCCGATTTCGGGTGCGAGACCCGAAGGAACCGTCGATCGCGATACGTCGCTCGCTCCTCAGGTTTCCTTTCCTTCGTAGATAGCGAAGTAATTTGGGTTAAGATAATGCAAACTTTGTGCGTTTTCATCTTTTTTTTCTATTTCTTTGCTGTCGGTCCGCGATCCCGGCAGCGGCTCGAACGCTCCGACGCGAACGATTTTCCCCTCGCCGGATTCCAGCCCATTCGATCGCGCAGACCGACCGGTTGATGCGTGCACTCCTCTTTTCGCGGGCTCGGGCGCGGATTGCCTTTCCCGCGTGAAAATCACGGTTGTTTACGGGGTCGCCCTTCTTGCGTGAAGCTCGCTGGGCGACCAGAAAGAGGTTAATTCGGTTGTGTCAACCCTCGGGAGGAGCGGGACGTGCGGAAAGGTTTAATTATCCGGCTCGAGCAAGGGTTGCATCCGATTTTAATTGTCAAGTTTTCATTTTGGGGGTTGAAATTTTCACGGGATCGATCGCGTGCGATATTGATTCGTAACGAGGCCCGGCCCAGCTTCTTCGGCTCGGAGGAGCCTTTTCCTTATGAATACGTAATTATCCCGGGTTAAAAATAAACGCTGTTGGATCTTCACCTTACGCACCCGACGTTTCGCGGGCGGCAATTCCCGGCTTCGCCTTTGGGAAGGTGGGTAGGGGGGGGGGGGGGTTCAGGTGGCGTCTTAATCGGGGCTGTCGGAGCTGCGGTCGCGGCCCCTCGACCGCGCCTGACTCCGCCGGCTCGAGCCTCCGCCCTTTTCCGCTGCGGAAAGCGGAGGCTTCGACTCGGGCTTAGTCTCGGAGCTCCCAGATAAAATTCGAAGCTCGCAAGCTCGGCCTCTCGCCCGCATTTCACGTCTTGCGAGCCCCCGGAGGATTGAAGTTCGAATCCCTCGAAGGATGCAGAGGATTTCCGGGACTCGGGATGTGCCTGCAGAACTCCCAGGAAGAAAACCGCTGATGCATCAAATGAAAATCTGCGATGGGGGGAAACTTGTCACATCAAACCTGAACGCCGCAACTTGCCAGATTCTCCGTGCGTGTGACATATAAATAGGCAACCTAACCTTTTATTTTCCTTACACTGAATTCAAATTTTCTGTTTAAATAAAAAAAAAAAAAATGAAAAATTAATAATTCAACGTGGTAGTAGATGGAATGTTATTTATAAGGCCGTTACAAAAATTAGGATTACCTTATTATTTGATTGCTTTTAAGAAGCGATTTCGCATTAAAACCGGTCAAAATAAGATTATCAGATAATATATTGTTTGCATCAGCTTAATTTTTGAGTGCACCTTATATTTAATTATAACCCTTCACATAGATAACATATATTTTTGAATATCATTCTGATTGTTTTGTAGTTCTTAGTTGGAAATTTTCTTTTCATTCCTTTTGGGTGCGTGCTAATCTTCACGTTTGCAGGATGTTTGAACGACGGCATGTCGGATGCAGTTTCCGCAGCAGACTGTTCGTTCTCACCATCAGTTTTTATTATTTTAGCTGTGGAAATGGCACGAACGGAGACGTTTCCGTTTGGAAAAAAATCTTTGCAATTGTATTTGAAATTCCTGACCAGAAATTTTTAATCAAGTTTTGTTTACCATTTCGTAATCTGATGATACATTATGATTAAATATATATATATATGGAAAGTAAATATGCGGGACAATTTTATTAATTGCTAAGAGAGAGTGAAAGAAACTATCTGTAAATTAGTAAATTCCGAGCGTTGGTAACTATTGTAAAATATTTTTCGATTTTTAAAATAGAAGAAAATCGCAGTATTCGTTGCAGAAGAATGTGCCGAAATGATTTATGCTGCACAAGCAAAATAAACAAGATTCGCACGAGAATTTGCCAAAAAAAAAAAAAAAAAAAAAAAAAAAGGAGAATCCTCCTGATTCAGATTTCTGAAGTTGGACTTTCCGGAAATTTTTCCTTCCAAATCGCCCGATTTATTTTTCAATTTTTCCTTTTAGCGGCGGAAAAACTTAAAAACTTGGAAAAAGTGGTGGAAAAGCAGGATGCCTGACCGCTGTGAAGCGCATCTCCAAAACTGTACGGAAATTGATCCTTTTTCCTCAATATTTTTTCGTTTTGTACATCGAAAAACTCGCCCAGCCAGTTTTTTTGGGGGAAAAAAAATTTGCAAGAGATGCGCGGTCCCGGCAGGCAATTTTTTCCGTCGCGAAGAAAAATCCATTTTTTGGGGGGGGGGTAGGGGGAAGGGAAATTCAAAGTTTCGACAAGTGAAAATTGGAAAAT
>JAOWBB010007001.1:0-14256 GCA_028565995.1 Ricinus marginatus
AATAACGCAGATATTTGATTTATTTAGTTGAAATAATTAATTTTTCGCCGTTTTGCAGGGTGCGTGAAAATGGATTCCTCCTTAATTCTAATAACCTCGATTCGTAATTAAAATATAAAAGAAAAAGATAAAAATTAATTTGTTACTAATAAATATATCGTGGGAAAAATATGGATTTCTTTTGTTGGGAATGTAACTTTCATTTTAAAATTTTTTTTATAATAAAAACTAATGGAATTTTGTAGGTAATAATATTTGTGGTATGACTTCTTTTTATTTTTTTTCTATGGGTGGAATATTTATTGAAGTAATTCACTGTAATATCAATTTTTATTTTATTCGGAGATTTTCAAGAATCCGTTGTGTGAGGTGGTGTGCTTTTAGTTCAAATGACAAAAAAATACGATGTTATTTTAAGATATAAGCCGTTATTAATTAAATATTCTTAATTCCTGTTTTAAAAATTTGTCTGTAATCAGTTTGTTTTCAAATATTTGTAATAAGAAATTCATGAGAATATATTTTTTTGTAAATGACTATTACTGTTATTTTTACTCATACTAAGATTTTATTAGACTAGGTGAACGGGTGGAGAGATAGATGACACGTCTCGTCGGCTGGCATCACGTAAAACTGCGCCGGGTTCTACTGCTGTGGCTGCTCGGGATCTCCATCTGAAGGAGATGGAGGTAGCCACGAGATGGCTTAGGAACATCTTCGATTCTTGTCCAGCGGCCGGCGGGTTTTCTGTGGATCTGGAAGGCATCTCGCCTCTTCTTCGGAAGCTGGGTCATTCGGGCGACGGGGCAAGATGGATACCGTTCGATATGCTTGTTGAGGCACACTGGAAAATTATTCAAAAGAGTAATCCTCGCTCACTTCACGGCATATCTGTCGTGGATGATTTTGTTCTTTCGGAGATTCATTTCAAATTTCGCGAGGGACGCTCTACGATCGATTCGGTGCGTCGAGTTTGGAAGCTCGATCTAAGACGTGTTCGCGCACGCGGTATCTCGACATCGCGAACACGTTTATCATTGTGCTGTGGCGAACGGTCCACGAGAGACTAGGGACCATAAAAAATTATTAACTCGTGACGACTTTTATATGATTCTGCAGATGATTTTATGATGTTACGTACCTGATATTCGTTAATTGCATCTAGTACCAAATATCAATGGCAGTAAAGACAAATTAAAAAAAAGCCTCTTTGCCTATCGCTGCAGAGTCCCCGTGGTATTTGCGGGTCGCGGTAGCAGACTACTTCCGCGGATAACGGGTGCTGTGCCGTGATTTAATCCTTTCGTGTGGTGAAGATCGACCAATATGGCGTGCCTCAAAGTTCGATCTTGAGATCGATTCTGTAATGCGTTGCTTATGACCTCGTCCTATCACATCTCTCCTGCCTAGTATCGATTTAGTGTTTTGCGGGTGACACGTTAATGGTCGTTTTCGGGCAGTGACGTGAAGGAGACAATCCGCCACGCCGAGACCTAGCCAGTCTCGCTAAGGAACGCACGCGCAATCTCGGGATGTCAATGTACCTCGGCAAGATGGAAGCCATGTGGTTCCATCGTCATCGTCGAACGCCGCCACCGAGTTCACCTTGCACTGACGACGTTGTTGTCGAGGTCAAGGGTAAAATGAAATATCTTGGCCTCAACTTCAGCAGCCGATGGCGCTTTAGAGCGCATTTCGAGACAGTGATTCCTCGAGTGGAAGCAATAGCCGGCCGCTTTGTCCGAAAGGGCTTCTGTGTGGCACGCGGCCCTGTCTGTTTCATCCCCACTAAGCGATTGGTGGATAGCGTGCAGGGCCGATATCTCAAGCATAAGGATTCGGCCTAGCACACGCCCTGATTGTTTAGCTTAGATGGCTTAACATCTTGGTTAATCAAGGTGACGACCTTGAACTTCGGAGTTTGGTGAAAGCTATTCTTCGAAGCAAGTAAGCATGGGAAACTTACGCCATCATCTGACATTTGCACTTTTGCCACCTTTTGCGAGCGCGTGATGTGAACAAAGAGTTGGCGGAGAAAGTCAAGAAGGAAGTCCATCCTCCTTCGGCTATGCCTAATAATATATATAAATGCCTAATGACCTAACCTGATAATACCGTCTGCTTATTCACGGGCAGAGCATAAGTTTGCTAGGTCTACTTACCATACGTGATAGCTTCCTCTGGAATCATTCTGCGTTACTAAACCAAACTCGATGCATGTGAGTGAGGCTCTCCTGTACGGAAAATCGAGTCATAGTCTTTGGTGTCTTCAGGTCATCACTAGGCAACCGCGTGGAGGTTAATAGGTCGTCTCATTAGCCCCCGGCTGGATCCGAATCTTTAAGGGACTACAGGCCTAAGCTTATAGGAGTCCAGACGATGTATCTACCTGGAAATATAATTAATTTGCCTCCGACACTATTGCTACAGAACCATCTCCGTAAGAGGTGTCTCTTGGTTTCCCCTCGTCAAAAAAAAGACAAAGGACACATAAAGAATCACATAGAGTGGGAATAGTTCAATAAAGACCGAAAAAAGTCGTCCAGTAGAGTTCGGCAAAAAAAGGCTGCAGAAAACTAGGATCGAAAACTGATAAAGCTGAAGAAGTGGTGATTGGCGAAACACGGAAAGATGAAAAATTTTAGTCTATCTACGATTTGCCGCTGCGGGAAGAAGCAGGGGTAATGTAAAAAAAATGTAGTAAAATGTAATTATTTATTAAAAATATTTAAATTAAGAAATTTTATTTAAAAAAATTTTAGATTACTACAAATAAATTTCCAATTCTACGCTTGATGGGTGTTTTTATTTTCTGTTAAAATAACAAATTAGTGGTAATATAAAAAAATTATAAAGGTTATTATTAATAATAATATAAATAATTCTTTTTATTAATAATTAAATAATAATTATAATAAATTAATAATATAATAATAAATAAAAAATGAAATATAATTAATTTCAGAAATTTTTATAAGTTATAATTACCGACCTTTTTACCTCAATATTTCTTAAATGCCTCTTGTATTATATTTTTATTGATTTAATGCTAAAGACATACGGATTTGCAAAGATCACGATAAACTTCACACAATATAAAAAAGATGACATCTGCTGATATTCTGATATCCGATGAGAGGTACCATTTATACATGTACAACGAAAAAACTAGTTCTATGAACGAAATGAAATGTGCAGCTTTCTAATCTGCATCATCTGGAGGTGGAAAATACACAAATAGAAATAAAGATGATTAAATTTATAGTCAATTGTGCGACATAATTTATAAAATGCATTAAATTTGTAAATGGGGATATTTGAATTGCCTCTTTAGCTGCATTTTATTATCGTTTATGATTCTGAAAATATTTCCTTTGCTTACATGTTACTCGTTTATCAATTATTTAATTTCGTCCTACACTTTGTACAAATTTTCTTGCTTTTATTTAGATACTCGTTTTTCCGCACATGCATAACTGCATTGCTTTCACGTAGACGGTGATGTCGGCTATAAAAAAGGTCAGGTCCAGCACACGTGTATAACACAAATTCGGGGTTAATGTTATGTCCAAGATATTAATACTTTGTTATCAGTAACGTATGATGAGAAGAGCAAAATCATCGCTCGGGACAATGAGTTTAAGAAGAAAAGAAGCGAAAGAATTCTTGATGTTATAGATTTGTGTCGAAATGCGTAACTTCGTATACTAATATCAGTTAATTTAATTTTAGATGGTAAATTATCGGGAAGCAGTAAGAGAAGTAGCATGCAGAGTCGTGGAAGTAACTCTAGCTTAATGGAACAGCGGAGCACTACCCCACGTTCTTGTGCGACAACTCCAAGGTAAGCTTCCTCGATACGAATGAGATTTCTTTCACTGATTGAATGAATTTTACTCAGTCGCAGCTCATCCACCGTATAGTATAATTTCTTCATTTAATCACGACAAAGAGATAAGTTTTGTATATCTTAATCTGCTTTGTTGTAAATCGTTACTTCTGGAAGAACGTAATGTTAGCTGAAATTTCTCAGTTAAAATTTCTGAAAGGAAAATTTTTTCAATACTTCTTATCAGATAAAATTATAATCACCAACATATTTTCACACAGTCTAGCTGCTAGACTTTAGAAATTAAATAAATAAAATTTTAGATCCCAAGCTGCTACTCCACACAAATATAAGAAGGGTGATGTCGTTGCCACTCCCAGTGGAATACGTAAGAAATTCAATGGAAAACAATGGAGGCGGTTGTGTTCTAAAGATGGTTGCACAAAGGAATCGCAAAGGCGAGGATACTGTTCTAGACATCTCAGTCTCAAAGGCAGCAACTTGAGGACGGGACCGGTAAACTTACCAAGAAACAAAGGGATAGGGACCGCGGATGGAGAAGAAACTTCTAGGGATTCAGATACTTCCCCAAATTATAGTCGAATGATTACACAAGATGAAACTGAAGCTGCTAATATGCTGGTTTCATTGGGATCATCGCGTTCTGCAACTCCAGCCTTTTCTCCAACAAATCAAGCATCATCGCCTTTAGCAGTACAGAATGTATTCATGCCAATCACAAGTCCTGCTCCTCAGAATTTACAAGGAGTCGTTGTGAAGACGAATAATAACATTCTTTCCCCAAATCACAGTAAATGGAAGACGCAAACTTCGCCTCTTCCTCCTCCTCAGCCTTTGGGAGGAAATTCTTACCAAAGCGTTGTCAGGTAAAAGATTTTCCGCATTTGTTGATGTGGATCGATATAAGTAGGTTAGATAAGTAAAAATAATCGAGATTGCATTCTTTTTCTTTGAAGACCTGAACTTTTCCGACCTGGTCACGTTGTAATGAGTCAGTCGTCATCAAATCCTCAACCTACGGGAATGGCAACAAGCGTTATCAGAATTTCTCCTAGTCCGTCCCGGAGTAGTGTTTCGAATATTTCTTCTCAGCGTGTGACTTGGAGAGGAGATAGCCCAAGGGCATCTCCTCCGCAAAAAAGTTGTAATAGAGTCGGTACGATTCCAGCTGTATCTCATCAACAACAAAGCATCATTCTTCAAAAGGTATATATAAGTTTATTGAAGGAAAATGGCATTTATATTTTTCGCTTCGTTAGGATAAGTCTGGCGCGGATAAATTTTTGAGGTCTAAAAATTGAAATGGGACTTCAGCTCCATACTCTAAAAATTATTTTTAACTAATCTCAACACAATTTAAAGTGTTGATATGTATCTAGAGAAATGTGAATGAAAAATGAAGGAGGAGAATCTAATTGTAATTGAGATCAAAAATGTTAAATGAGATAATATGAAAGAAAATAATGAGTGATAGGCCAAAAAGAAGTTTTATTTCCGAGAAAACTATAGACAAGAATATTAAATATGAGTCTTGAACCAATTTTATTTTCATTTTTATGCCGACAGGCACTCACAAGTGTTAACAACACGGAAGGCAAACAATCACAGGAATCAAGCGAAAATCAGGCAAAAATGATAAAATCGCAGCCCCAGACAAATCTCGCTTTAATGGTACCGAAGAATGATCATGGAACTCTTTACCTGGTTCCTCAGCAATCTAGTTTTCCTCATGAGAAAAAAGTATTGGTGATTAAAAGTGATGATAACAAATTTCCAACTATTATGGTCAATCATCGTGTGCCTAATACAATGTCTGCAGCTACATCAGTTGTTGTGGATAAAACCTCTTGTCAACAGGTTGGTTTGATATTAAAAGTTTTGTAAATATGGACTAATGAAATCGTTAATTGGATTAATAAGGTGACAGATTCATGACAAGAGATGTAATGTTTAATTTGTAATTATTTAAATGTTATCCGTATATAGTTAATTGAAAATGATTTTCAAATATCCTTATTTTTTGGATGTTCCGCTTTTACGAAAATGGATAAAGCGGCATTCACTCAGTTGATTAGAACATTTATTAACTACCTTGCATAAAATTTCCAGGGTAACACAGTCAGAGTCCACACTTCTCCGCATGTCCAGTCGGAATGCATCCGTCAAGAACAAAGAAAATTTATGGAGAACAAAACGGTTGTTCAAACAACTAAAGCAGCCACTGTGCTCCAAACAAGCAATTTAATTCAGCCAGTTATAGTTCATCCCACACAACTATTGCCAGTGTTACCTATATCGCAAAAGCAAAATGACCAAAAAGAAATTAAAAATGGAGGTATTCTTGCAATTAATGCGTCTCAACAACTTTCTGTATATCCTTGGCAAACCATCCTTCCTTTACTTCCGGCCGTTTCTCCTCCATCTTCTACTTTAAGTCCTCCTTTGTCGGCTCCACCTGATATTAAACCAAATGACGATTTCGACGGAGTAGACGGTGAAGTATTAACGGCAGAAGAGGATGACGACGTATTTGAATCGGAACCGGTCGAAAATAACTTTGAGGTGGTTCCAACAAGTGGAAAAAGGAGAAGCCAATCACTTAGTTCATTACATGGGAAGGAAATTGGAAACCAGCAAAAATCATCTGGACGGGATCGAATTCGGCGACCAATGAATGCTTTCATGATATTCAGTAAAAGGCATCGGGCATTAGTTCATCAAAGACATCCAAATCAAGACAATAGGACGGTATCGAAAATTTTAGGAGAATGGTGGTATGCTCTGGGTTCTGGCGAGAAGCAGAAATATCATGAGCTTGCTTCTGAGGTAAAAGCAAAGACAACAGTTTTAATTCGTATTTTAAACATTTAGTTTAAATGTATTTTTAAGTATTCAGTTTAATTGGAAACATTTGAATTAATATTTCATTAGAATAAATTTTTGTAACGGTTACATTACGATAATTGGGATAGAGCAGATTATGTTTTGTTAAATTAGGTGAAGGAAGCCCATTTCAAAGCTCATCCAGAGTGGAAATGGTGCAGTAAAGATCGAAGAAAATCATCAAGCAGTTCAGCAAAAGAAGGCCGAGGAAAACTGGGATCTAGTGATGAAGGAACTGATGGATTAATCACTGATGAAACGCCCAACGATGAACATTTACAATCCAATGATGATTTGGTATTGCAAGAAGAAGCAGAGGTAGTGGTAAAAAATGTTTTTATATTCATTATTTTTTTTTAAATATTTCCTTAGAATATAATAAAAGAAATTTGTTGCAATTAAGTATTTTCTCATGATTTTGTTGAAATTAGCAAATATTAAATTGTTATTGAGATATACAAAAACTATTTTGTTACTCTTCTTGTAGGTTTTAGATACTCCTACTGGAAATGTTGTTGGAAGAATGGAAATTAAAAAGGAAAATGTTGAGAGGCGGGAAGAAATATTATCGGATGATGATCATTTGGTAATCATATGTAATTTTAAATAGAAAATAATTATGAAATGTGTAGATTAGATAATATTAAATATTTTTTATTTTTATCAAGGATAATGTTACCTAATCTAGTATTTTTTAACATTTTTTGCATGTAATTATTTATGTCTTATAAAATATCTTTAAAAACAAGTATGAGGATTGCTTCTGAAAGTTGAAATTTCTATAAGTTTTAATTATATAACAGATAATTTTATGCAACTTTTTTAAGCGATTTACATTACACCTAAATTTATGTGTCTACGACTATATATTTTTGTCGTGAAGGGGAACGAGTAATATAATGAGACGATGTTAAAGCTATATGAAACTTGTAGGCCGAAAGCGAATAAACAGATGTTTTGAGAAGGCCATTTTGAACAGCTTGAAAAATGTGAACAAGGAATTAGTTTGAAATATAGTTAGAAAAAAAACAGAAATGAGAAAAAAGGCATAATCTTAATTGAGCGAGAAATGACTATGCTGAACGTAGCAAATCAGGGTGAATTTTGAATTGGTAAATTTTTCGGAAAAAATAACTTTTTTTGTGTTATTGGGTATCTAATAGGATAAAACTTTTGTAATTCCTAAAGAAACATTGTTCGACATAATTTTGTACATTTTCAATGAAGTAGACATTGTATAAACAATTTTTTTCTGTTATTGGTCTTTTCTTTTGCTGGCAGTTCCTTATTTATATCCACGATTTAGTTAATTCATGCATGACGTTAAAAAGTCAGAATGACTTTTAGTCGTATAAATATTTATTTATTTATTTGTTTTACATAATTGCTTAACTCTAATATTTGCTTTAAAACGCGATATATTTTTTAGGGTGCCAAAAACTTGGTGATTTGCGAGGACCAGCCTCCAGAAATTGATCTCAAATGTAAAGAAAAAGTAACGGATTCTGATTCAGAGTCTGAAAGTGATATTGTACCTTCTGACGAAAAACCGTATGTACACCTAAGGTATAGTCCCCTATCTCAGACGAAATCAAATTCTGGGGATGTCACTTTTAGACCGAAACCTATTAAAGCTAAGTAAGAAATTTAAAATAGAGTATGAATTTCTTATTTTCTTTATTAAAATTTAAAAATATAAATATTACGTAGAATATAATAGATCAAAACATTAGATTTATGCAGTGATTTTTCATTTTATTATTTTAATTTCATATTTTAAATTGACCTTTTGTTAGTCTCATATTTTTTAACTTGTTTTTTTTTAATTTTGCAATTTAGAATTTTTTTTAATTTATAATATATTTTTTTAACTAAAAATAACACTTTTCTTTAGATTACCTTCTGGAACAGTGGAGCAGAGTAATAAATTCTGTGAAAGTCCAATTGATGATAAGCCTGCCATATTGTCTTACCCTTATCACTCTCCAATAAATCCATCCGGTGTTACCGGTTTCCAGCCAACAGGGGGTGCATTTAAAACCATGCCAATGTCACCTAAAACTATACTTAGTTCTGAAACCATAGAGAGCCCAAATCTTATTAAATCAACTTCATTATCACCAGAAGTAAGTTTCGCGTCACGAAATTGAATTATTCAATAACAATTCCCGTGTAAAGCCTAACATTTTTACTTTTTTTTGACTTCTCTATGTTCATATTGCTTAGCTTGGTACTTTATATAAATTTTTTAGGTCGCAAAAAATGTGACTGAGCAAACAAATAATACAAATAGTTGGCAATCAAGCGGACCCAAAAATGAATCTCTGAGATGTTTAACTGAAGGCAAACCAGCATACGGTATAATTAATGTGGTGACTTCAACGGCTCATTCCGCGAATGAAAGCGGTAAAAATTGGGTAAATATTTTTTTTATTACCAAAGATTTTAGTTCAACTGAAGTAGATACGGAGGTATGGAAGTTGCGCTTCGCATAATCTTCATGTCGTAAATGAAATGATTATTTGCATATATTATGTAAATATGTAATTTCAGCAAGTTAAAAATCCTTCAAACCCAGAAGAACAATGTAAGTCTGCTATGCTGACAATTCTTCAACATCAGCAAACTCAACAAAATGTAAAGTTCCAAAACAATTCACAGCCCTTAGCTCTTGCTTTTCTTAATCCATCATCACTTAACAATGTAACTGAACAGAGAGGTAAGTAGCTCACCATGAATTTGAAAAGAAAATAATTTAAATTGTTAAAGAATTAAGAAAAGAAATTAAATAAAAACTTGAATTTTATTTTCAAATAAAGGAAATTTTTCAATGAAATATTTCTCCCGTTTCTGCAATTTGAATTTATTACTAATATCTTCAAATTAAATATTTCTGAATATAATGTATTAAAATAGAAGTTGAAATATAACTTGAATTATTGCTGTACGTGTGATGTGTAATTCGGTTTATAAAAGTTTTTCCTTCCTTATTTTAAATAAATTAAGGCCGAATCGAAGTTCGTACAATAATTTTAAAAAGAAGCATGAAAAGAGCGTTTTAAAAAATTTTGATAATATAATAATAAGAAGTATTTTCAATATTTGTTTCTGTTGAAGGACAAATGATCACAAATTTACTTTTAAAAACGGGAGCTGATGGTAAATTGAATCTGGAAGTTGATCCTAAACCGTTAAGATCTTCAACAGAAAATAAGCAACTTTCTACTAGTGCAAATGAAACTGTGCAATATTTAGTACCTCTGCAAAACAGCGGGAGCCTTCAAAATGTTTATGTTCAACAGGCTGGATTTCACATTCCAATTTCAGGTAAAATTCTGTCCTTTAATTAACTGGATTTTTCGTTAAAAATAGACTATATCGAATTATTGACTCCATCTTATGAAGAGGAATAATTTTATATTCAGATTATTGTTACTTCGATAATTCAGTAACTAAAATCGTTCACGTTATTAACGTAGACGTTTACCAATTTGAAAGAAATTTTATTGATTTATTTTTCAGATGGAAATGGGCACAATTTAAGTATTCAGTCAACAGGTTTGCAAGTTGTAAATACAAAATCCAATATGGATTCCCATTTGACTTCTACCGTGATTGTTAGCAAGGGTTATTCACAGTCATCTACCTATATTCATAACACATCTAGAAAATGGTTAGTGATTTTTGAAATATTCTAGTATTATTATCATTTTATTTATATTGTATTTATTGTTTCCAATGGTACCAATGCCTAAGCTCTTGTTTTGATTTTTACATCTAATTGCTAAAAATTATTTTTTGCGGGAATCTATTTCTGCACGAATAGTCAAAAATCTATCTTTAGAAATATATTTTAATAATTCAAGAGAATTGATTAGAATTTTGTAGCTTTTTCTTTCATACCCAATTTATAGATTCATGTCTCTAATGTGGAAAAACCTTTAAAAAGATCTAAATGTTTAAAATTTATTGTTCATTGTGAATATTATTATCAGTTTAAAAGGGGAGATTAGTTGATCAAAACAGAAGAACCAATAACATCGTTAACTATTCATTTTAAAAATATTTGTGACGAAAAATTATTCTGTGTGTGTGTGTGTGTATTTTGTTTTAGTTCCGATATTCACCGCCATATGAGTGATAATGGAGAGAATGGAGGAAAAGGTCTCTCTTCGTCATCGAATCAACAGGTATAACATCATTTGGATTCTCACAAATCATGCTCGTGTGCAGTCTGAACCTTTATGGGTTTGGATATTTTTAAGTTTTTCTATTTTTTTTTTTTGCAGCTTTTCTTTTATGTAGATAAATAACTCACTTGTCCCGATGAACTCTCAGTTATGATAAAGTATTGGTTTTCGAAAACAAACAGACTATCATTTTTAAATGATTAACAATCTGTACATACGTTATATTTAAGTGTGATGAATAATTTTACTGATTGAAATTATGACATTTCATATGTTGTTGTTATCAAACAAATTCCCAGTATGTTTGATTATGAAATCTCGATTTTTTTTTTATGAAGCATTCAATATCGTTTATTTTTACTGTATCCATTTCAGATTGTTGTCCAGTCGCCTGAGTATCAACAAGATTGTTCCACGATTGATTTCATTGCAGATGAAGTTCCATTGATTGACACCGATGTTGAAAGGCAACCTTTTGTTTTGGCCCCCACTCCCGCTCAACTGGGTAAAGCTCCTCTTCAGCGACGACAGTCTCAAGGTGAAATCATAGTTGCTTGGTTTTTAGTCTTCTATCATAGTTGCTTGGTTTTTAGTCTTCTCATATGCATTTTGAATTATTTTACTATGCTTAATTTTCAATTTTTTTTTTAATTAAGCTCTTAGTGGTGCAAGCGCGGTTCATACGTTGAATGATTCTTCTGAAATTGTAATGGAAATGTCTTCTGTGGAAGAGAAAGATGAAACGGAAATATCGGAAACATCAGGATCCGGAACTTTGAAAAGAAGCTTTTTTAAGAAAAATGTTGGTGATGGAATGGATAGAGTTTTAGAAACTGTTAATTTTGAAAAAAAATTCTCTTCTTTACCTGAATTCAAACCCGAAGAATGCCAAAGTCCAAGTGCTATAAATATGTCAAGTCCGAGAGTATATACGCAAAATTATCGAAAAAAATCCCAGCACAGATTATCGAGTACGTTTTTTTAATACTTGTAACTTTCATTATTTTAATTTCATCTCTTAATTTTTAAGTATTAGATTATTGAAATGTTTCAGGTTTAGTTACCATTTGTTTAATTTACTTTATCCTTTACTTTATCAAAGGGAAATTAATATTAAAAGATGTTCATTTTTTATTTTTTTTTAATTAAATGTTTGAATAACTTAAATCTTAATATCTCTCTCTCTCTCTCTCTCTCTCTCTAGATATATATATACATGGTAAAAAAAATTTTTCGATATTAGCTCTGTAATCGCATTTGATAGGACTACTATCGATTTATGAGGCCTAATATTCCAACTTATTTGTTTACGAGGCAATCCATTAGTAAGGTGTGGGTACCTGCAAAAATATTTGTTTTATCCACTTTTAGCTACTGAAGAAGATTGCGAAATTGAAAGTGCTACTGTTTCTACGCCGAAATCGACAAAATTAGTTGGGAATACATTCTTTCCACCTGATTTTAATTTGGAAGCTTATAGAGGAGAATCTATGGAAGGGGACGGACATTCACCGAGAACGCCTAAAACTCCTGGTACCGCGAGAGAGGGAGAAAAGTGTCACAGGCGAATTCTTGAGCAACGACGACAATTGGTAATGCAGCTGTTTCAAGAGCAAGGATATTTTCCATCCACACAGTCTACCTCAGCGTTTCAAGTAAATATGCGTATCTTAATCGATCAAAAAAGATTGTATTCTATTACATAAGAAATGAATTATCAGTTATAATGATGGCTTTTGATTTTAGTCAATGCATGCTGATATTTTTCCAACCAAATCAAGTCTGCAATTGAAAATCAGAGAAGTCCGACAAAAAGTAATGGCTCAAAACAACCTGACTCCTTCTAGTGCTCTTCTCAGTCCTCTAACAATGAATAGTGACTCATCCACAACTACTCCAGGTGATTTACATATTTGTAAATGATAAAATGTAAATTTTATAAACCGTAAATATTTATACATTATTTGGTATTAAAACTTTTGATACTCATTTTAGAATCTCGTTGTATTTAATTAATTTTTAGTTACTGTTTTTTAAAGAAAGTAGATAAATAAATCGCTTTTTTTAAATTTAGATTTTGAACTCTTGATTGTCAATATCTCTGTCTAAGAATTTTCTGGAGTTGAGTGTAAAAATTCGTTTAGCGCGATGAATATTTATAATTATTATTTGTGAAAATTTAAAATTTGGTTTTATGTGGGAAATTCACTTGATGTAAGTATCACTTGATATGTCAGTTCAAGTGATGATAAAGTAAAAAAATAAATTTAAATATTAAGTACAAATATATACAATCCTAATAATAACGTTGATGTTAAATCATTTTGGACTACATGGTAATTGAATTTCCTATTAACTTCAAAATTTTTATGGTCTTCAAGGGAAAATTTAGTTGCGGGCATAACAATGGCATTCAGATCATGAAATCTTGATCGTGTTCCATAATCTCATTTCGGGTAAGATCCTACTCTTTTAATTGACTCAATCATATTAGCATTAGTTTTCTCTCATGATGATACCAGTTTTATAAGCAATTATAGTTATTCGATATACAACAGTCGCAGATACAGTGATTATTAGTTAGCTCTTCCTAATTGAATTAACAAATATTAAAAAATAACATCAAATCCATGTTATTTTTATGTCCTGTCCTAACATTTATGAGTTAGGAAGTATTCAACATTTTCCATTTTTAGCCGACTCGCATATAAAAGGAACTCAGTGACGGAGACAGCGAATTATTGTAAGTTCTTCTGAGGAAATCAGAAGACTGCAAGGGGCGTGAAGCAGTTTGAATGCTGAAATCATTTCGGACGTTGGTTTACGGCGAAGTAAATGTAGATATATATATATATATATGTACGACTGACGGATGATTCGTTCGTTGATCCGAAAGAGTCTGACGATCGTTGTCGAAGGTATCTGCTCATTTGCACGGTTTGAGAAATAAGATGTCCCGTCCGATTACATTAGATACAACGCGATATCGCGTATTTAATAATACGCTGTGTACAATATCGCTGCACGTATTTGTTTCGGCTGTAAAAGAGATTAGGCCGAGCAGATACGTGTATAATACAAATTCGGAGTTTAATATTATGTTCAAGATATTAATACTTTGGTGTCAATAACGTGCGAAGAGAAGAGCAAAATCATCGCTTGAGAGGATAAGTTTAAGAAGAAAAGGAACGAAAGCATTCTTGATGTTGCAGATTTGAGTCGAAATGCTCGCTTTTTGCTTGATACCTATCAATCGAAATGCGTAACTTGTTATGCTTATATCAAATAATTTAATTTTAGGTGAAAAAAAATCGGAGAGTAACAAAAGAGATG
>JAOWBB010007002.1:0-14227 GCA_028565995.1 Ricinus marginatus
TTTTTTTTTTTTTTTTTTTTTTTTTTTTTTTTTTTTAATTAAAGTTCGGGATAATGCAAATTTTTCAGACATTTGAGATTTTATGCTTGAAATAAAGGCCTTGAAAAAAAAAAAAATTTAAGACATTTTTCTGAGATTTTATTTACACTTACATTTGAACAGTTCAGCGTTCGTCCGTACAAATATTCAATAAACTCTCCGCATTTCTTGTATAAAAATTTAGAAAGCGCCTTCATTTCTGAAGGAAACAACTAAGTTAGATAAACGTAATTTCATACGGAAAAGAATCGATCTTAATTAATAATAACATTTGCATTTCGATGGAGCATTTAACGTGGGAAACTCGTGTCTCAGAACCGAAATTTTCAATCGGAAAAGACTAAAAGCAGCGTAAATGAAACACAAATGTTCATCCTGCTTGCATAAAAGAAAACCCCCTTTCGATTGTCCTCAACCATCACATCTGAAATGTCAATTTTGCTCTGCGAAAAAGTGAAATTGCAATGGGATAAAAAAAAGTTTATATAAATATGAGAAAGTTTTTCTTCAAAGCCTTCAGCGCTCCGTATTGACACGAATTGTATCGTGCCGTAAAAAAAAAAAAAAAAAAAAAAAAAAGAGAAGGAAAATCAAGAAAAATAAAAAAATATAAGGATCAAAGTCATCGATAAAGATCGTTCTCGTTATCGTGCGGGCAATGGCGAAATTTCAACGGGCTTTTAATAATAGTTAAGATATCGATTAAGATCATTTAGGAAATTCATCAAAATTCAAAACGATGCATCGATATATTACTAAAAATATATTCAGGTAGCGACGAATAATAATTTCTCGTTGCCTGTAATCCCCATCCATCCGTTCAAAATGCTTCTTTTTCTCACTGGGGAATATCAAAATCTCTCTTTCGCATCATTTTAAATCTATTTCTCCTCCGACGGAGTTAAAACGCCCATTTCGCGTATGGACAATGCGCCATTAAAAATCCCTTTTGTCCGTTCGGATGGTTCGGTGTGAAAGGAGCCGAGAGCATTCTTCGTCCGAGTCACATTTCTCGTTGGTCCTCGGTTTCCCTGCAGTCGGAAGCAAGGTTCGAAGCATCCGGTAGGAAAACGGAAGCAACCAAATTAAATCTGGAAAATTTTTCAGGAAAAAATTTCAGATCTTAGCAAATTATTTTGACTTTTTTCCTTTTCTTTTTCTTTTTTTTTTTTTTTTCGCGCAAGATTAAATAAAACCATAACTCCTCGTCTTAAAACTTATTTTTTTTTTCTAGAGCACTTAAATGAGGAACGGGATGAGAAAGGGAGCGGGAGAGAATTTTGCTGAAAAACTGAAAACAGCCATTTTCAACTTCTGCATGGGCCTTAAAAAGTAATTTCGCTTAATTATTCCCGCTTTTGTCTCTTTTATCATATAATTTAACGCTAAAAAAAAATCTTTTTCTTGCCCCAAATGAAATTTGATAACACCCGAGTTGTTTGGACTTCATGTATTTGTTTAGCATTAAATTTTGGGAATTTTTTTATAGATGGGAAATGTATCTAATTAACGATAAAGTGGGAAAAACTAAATGTTCTGGCGTTGGTGCTGCATTTTCGTGTTTTGTGGCCATTCGCTTCGTCTAAATTCGCTTATTCCGACGTATGAAGGATAAGTAATTGCACTGAAAAATTTATTTTCTGACATATGTTATTTACGAGTTTTCCAAATTTCGTTTATTATATTTCAAACTGTCCTGCTTCGAGCGTGCTCGTAAAGAGAACTCAAAGGCCCATTCTGTCTTGGTTGGCATTCGCTGTGCGGCCTCAAACAGAGCATTTTGTATTTTCAGCAAAATTCAGGAAGCTTTCAAAAATTGGTGTTATACTCTTCCATTAGCTTAATGCAAGTTTGATATAATTTTTTCCGTCCGCAAAACCAAATCCAATCGATAATCGCGATTAAATTACAAGAGGACCAAATCTCATCAAACCTTATCCGCAACTTCATTTAACTTAGCCTTTCTCTTTAAAACCATGCATTCGTGAGGTCGAGCTTAAACCTAACCAAGGCACAAACTGCTAAACATAAAAGTTCGTACGTTCTGTGGAGGCGCTTCTATTTCGCAATGGATCTGCAATATTCATTGTCATCGTTCGTGAAAATTACGGAATTATACACCAGATTTCTTACATCTTCTTTTGATGCAGCTTAATTTCCTTTTGCCGATAATAAGAAATTAAAATTTTCACATTTATCTTATTACATAAGCATCCTCATATTTTATTTGAGGAATGTGATACGAAATTTTTCGTTCAAAATTACGAATAAATCTCCGTTCGTAAAGACCGGTTTATTAAGTTTCCCGATGCAAAACAAATTTTACATTCCCAACGAGTTATTGTAAATAAATCGTTAATTTGCTGTTGCAAAGTCCAGATCGGCGTTTCGACGAGAGTTTAAATTCACAGCTTTTGAAGTTACATACACGCTTTTAAAATCAGGTACTCAAATGCCGTGAAAAATAATACGTGTGACACTTCTTGTAATTACCCAATCAAAATGTTCTTAAACGACAGGTTAAACAGTCTTGAACCACAATAAAAATGAAAGATTTATACGCATTGTAAAAGTTCCGCTTTAATTAGGCTTTGGCGCTTATTTCTTTGTAAGTTCTTCAAATGTGAAAAAATATCTTTGTTTTTAATCTACTTAACTGTAACTCTTACTTAATCTAATATAATTAACTGTTTTTAATATATTAATAATAATAATAATAATTCCAGTTAATAAAAAACAAATTTTTATATCTTTGCCCAGTTAAACGTTAATTTTTCAAATGTTAAACTTTTGCGCTAAAGAACGTCAAGATATTTTTGCGAAGTCTATTAAAGTTCTGTACTAAAATCGTAAAAGAAAACAAAAAATTGGCTTTTTAATTACTAATTTTTAAGTTATTATTCAGATTAGAAATCATTTTTAAAAAAAAAAAAAAATTTACTCGGATATTTACATGTTCAAAATTTATAAGACGATCACAATGAAAAATCTTAGCGATAAAATCTTTAAAAGCGACCACATAAGAATATCTATTAAATTGCATTCTTAGATTCTCCGGACCTGGTTTCACATGCTATGACAAACTTTTTAGCTTATTAGAAGTTGATGTTCCATTGATAACTTCACGTCTACCATATTCTGCAATCACTGAAAAATATTCATTTTCTCAATTCACAGAAATTCTTATACAAAAATTATTTTCTTCGACGTAAGTATAAATTTTGATCATCTCAATAAGTTCGCTTTTTGATTTTTAAACTGGAAAAAAATTTATCATGTTATTATTTGATATTGTAAAAGTTGTAGTCGAAGTCGGTACCGATTTCCAAATCCTCACCAGCTTAAACATCGAGCATTGTTCGTCTTAGGTTACTCACCATCTCAACTTTTTTGTATTCATTTTAACGATTTTCCATCTGTAAACCGAATTTCTCATTCCGTAAATCATGTTCATTACGTCGAGTCAAACTGACGTAAGATCGCAGGGTGGCACATCTCGCCACTTAGATCATCCCCATCATCCCCAGAACGTCAAACACACGCTTTTTTTCCGGATGTTCCCCTTTGAAGCAGTCGAGCTGGGATCGAGGGAGGCACGCTCGAGAAAAGGTCCTTCGAGGAAGGGGAAATCCCTTTGGAAACAGTGTCAGACGAACATTTACCGCCCGGAAGTAGGAATTTCAAAATCAATTTTGCCGGAAAACTTTGATTTCACGCACGGGAATTAGAGGACGACAGCTCGGTCACGCCTCTGATTTATGGCGGCTTTGAATGGCGACTTCATTTTCTCCGCAAACGCGAAAAAATTTATATTGATCGCTTTCAATGATCCCGACAACATCATTTCATGCTTGGTCTCCGGAATCTGGGCAACACTTCCGGATGTAAATTGCGTTTTCGAAAGGATCCAGCGCAACGTTGGCGAACAGCTCCGATTTACCTTTGGGGTAAAAACGTTGTCGGAAAATGAAGTTGCTGAGCCGATGGTCCCGGCAACTGCATTAACATCGGAAATCAGAACTCCGAAATTTTTCTTGACGGCACGAAACGATCTCCTTTGAAACGGCTTCCCATTTTAAGGGTTAATTTTTCAAATGAAGGGTAGCAACTCAGGTAAGCACCTTAGAAATTTAGAAATGCCAGGAAAGACTCTTTGATCGGATCGTTTCGTTTCACAGTATTTAAAGGGGTCGGGAAAACATTTTTCTCATCCGAAAAAGTTTAATACCGAACGTGAACTTCAGAGATATTTAATTACGCAAACGGTAAAGGGAACTTAAAAGAACCTCCATAAAGGAATTCCTCCCGAACATCCGGAAAATAGTAAGTGCACGTATTTGGAAACCAGAAATACCTATTTGGGAATGCAATAAAGTTTTTCATGCGAATTTCAACCAAACGCCGCGGTTCGAAAAGGTTTGCTACGGCAAAGGTGGGAAAAGCGATAAAATAGGGACTCGCTGCAGGGACTCCCTTTTTGTTTTCGGCAGCAAAGGCATACAATAAAAATTCAAAAATTGAGAAAACGAGTTCCCGACTTCGTGCTTACTGTCGGGAGATCTGATTGTCTTTCACTGTCCCAAATTTATGGATCCATAAAATGTCGAAGACATGAAAGTCCATCTTTCTGATGTTTTATTGGGAGCTCAAAAAAAAGAAAGCTTTACAATTTACTATTTAGCAATGATGAGTTTTGGCAATAACCTAAAACATTTTTTCCAGTTATTTTGAGTTTTTGCCGTTCCTTTGATTGGACATCGCTTTTAACGTCTTTAACGCGATTCATTTTTGATCCCAAAAGCTTTCCGTTTTAAGGATTTAGGATTTTTGCAGTTATTTTCCCTAACGAATGCTGTCGCGAAATCACTATTGTTTGCTCCGGATCCGGTTACTGTTAAAATGTGCTTTTAAATAAAAAAACGCTGCCTTTTTATTTTGCTTTCCTTGGGTTCTCTTGGAGAGCATTTTCTTGATTCTGCTTAATGATTATCCTTAAAACACTTATGTGACATCGTTTCTGGGTGAAGATAAATTTTTAACGATTACTGTTACAGTTAATTTGCAGTAAATTAAAAAAAATGACTAATCTGGAATGGATTCCAGAATTTATATTTGGTTCACCACCACATCTTATTTTCAAATTTTCTTGCCAAGAGAAATTAGTTTTGCCAGAATTAGTTAGGAATAAGGAATAATTTATTAGGAATAAATTTTTACTTGATCTCACAATTAAATTGACCAAAGAAATTTGGAATCCACAGCTTGATGATGTGGCGTTTGGGCAGAGGGATATGTCCGGCAACTGAAAAACATTTTTTCATATTTCCAGATGCCGAAAGTTATATAATTTTTTCCTCATTTTTGCGATTGCCAATTCATTTGTATCTCTTTTCGGGGATAATTTTTAGTTTTTTTTTTTTCAATTAAATTTAATTACCAAAATTTAAAAGCCTGCGAAAGCCTTTGACATGCAAATTGATCCTGAAAAATCCATTATCAGCACTTCTCTGTTTTCTCGTAACTCTTCAGCTTTCCGCACCTTTTTCGGTGCGGCTCCGAGCCCCGCGGATCCTGAGAATGCTTCCCGTGGAAAAGGAACGCGAACAAAATAAATCTGATGCTCCACAATCACGATCGCTTACTTTGTTGTTCCGGTAGATTCCCGGTTCAAAAAGCATAAATTTTGCTTTTAAAAAAAAAAAAAAAAAAAAAAAAAATTTCAAACGTTCCCCGGAAAGTTCTGGCCGATTTCGGATTTTTTCGAAGAAAAAAGGTAAAATTTTTCTTCAGCCATCCTGTCGAATAGCTGCACCGATTATTTCATCTCGACGGCTTTCCACGTTCCACCCGGAGGGGGGGGGGGCCACAGCAGAAAACCGATGCGTTCCGGGTACCCGAAATGATCGCATGTCGATCCGCAGACCGCGATGCCGGTTTTTCCTTCTTTCCCTCTCCGTTTCCGCAGCATCCGGCTTAGCTGCCTTCGCGGAACGCGCAAAAACGGAGAGCGAAGGAACGCGGTGGAAATTATGACCGCGAATCTATTCCAAAATCGGTTTAGGAAATTAAGGAAAAGCTCCTGACGGGTAAGGCAAACTTTCGGGATTGCAAGAGTTCGAGAGCTTAAATCACGCTTAACGAAATCCCGCATCTTTCCTCTCTGGCCTCAAACAGGATTTTCTCGATCGGGAAGCTGTGAAAGGTGGGAAGCCTCCAAATCCGATTCCTCCGGAATGTAACTAAAACGGGAAGAGAATCTCAAGAGTATCAGCGGCCCGCAGTTCGCTTGTACAATTTCCCTTATCCGGTCTTCCAGTGATGCCGCTCGGTGTGAGCGCTTTAGGTCCGTCAGGTTTACCCTTGCTTCGCGCGTATTATGACCGAATGCGGTAATTCCAATGATGGTGTGAAGCTGTCCAAAATGGAACCGGAGCGAATTCCCATATTTCCCTTCTAAAAAATACGCTTTCGAATGTTGAATTTTCTCTACAGAAATTACAAATTGTTTGTGCGAGCTTGAAACAACAAACTATTTTTTCAATCAATTACATATCGTTTGTCGCAATTTTTCTTCTTTTTTTTTTTTTTTACGGTATCAAAAAATTCACCAAAAAAGCGTTATATTCACATTGGGAGTAATTAAATAATCTGTGTTGCAGTTATTCCAAATTATCTAAATCGGATTAAATGATATGAATTTCTTTTCAACGTTATCCGACAATGCCGGATACTCGAACGACGTGAAAAACTATTATGAATGATGTTCTGCTTTCCCGTCCATCTGAGACCGGTGGAAGGCAGAAAATCCTGGTGAATAATTTTCGAATGCTACAGAAAATGGTGCTAATGAAAGCTTGTCACATAAACATTCATCCTGTCGTTTCGTGATAATCTTCTCGTTTACCTCTCATGTGTGACAACGTCTTAAAATAACATGCAGAGGCAGATACGACAAACCAGTGAAGCTCATTTAAGCGATTTATATTGCTGCTGCACATGAAGAGATAAATGCCCGGAGGGGGGGGGTTATATGACATCACGGAATGTATTTTACCGTGAGATTTTCCGGAGAAAAAAAATAATAAAAAAACCCTTTTATTCAGATTTGTATTCTTCACCCTTGACTAGTTTCATTTCTGTAGATTTTAACATAAGGGAAACATTCTCCCGTACATGCGCTGCAAGTTTGCTTACTTTCTTTGTAATTAATGTTAAGCTAGTTAACAGTTACTTAAAAAATTATTCCAAACCCGATCTCAATTTCCCTCCGAACAAATTCGGTTTTCTTTACAGTGGCAGTTGTCGTGGCTTTCTTCATATGTTGGGCGCCTTTCCACGCGCAGCGTCTAATGGCAATGTACTTTCGTACGGACATTAAGCCGAGCAATACGGTTTTCATAGTCTACGACTTCCTCACGTACATATCCGGCGTGATGTACTATCTGTCCACAACGATCAACCCGTTGCTGTACCACATAATGTCACACAAATTTAGGGAAGCCTTTAAGGTAAGTTGCCAGAATTCAAACGGATTCAATCCATCATCGAAAGCTGAAAAATCAGTGCAGATTTCGTCTGCCGACCGACAGCAAGTGGACGAAATCGCGACCGTAAAAAATATTTTTCTACCCGCCATAACTGATTGCTCTGGCGAAGGGAAACAAGACGGTTTTTCAGGTCTGCACAACATTACAGCTTAAAACGTCCGATAATATATTTTCGAAGGTGGGCACTTTTTCTTGATTAAGTTTAAGAGGAGTGAGAGACAAGCCCTTTTTTAATGGCGAGAGATTGATGAAGGTAAAATTTTCTGTTACAATTCAAGTCAATGAATTAGAGAAAAATGATTGCAATTTAATATAAAGTAAGCGAGATAAATTACTTGATTAAATTGCAAAGAGCATTTCGAATATAAGCCGTTTTATATAAAAAAGAAGAGGCTTGATTTAAGAGATGGATTTATTGAGTAAATTATTGCTGATGTGATATCAGTCTTTTCCGTAAGATCTGCACGGATTCCACTGGCCCTTGTGCACTCTGTACCGCCGGTTCGATATTGCGAATAAATGTAGCAACTTCTCGATCGCATCTCCACGATGTTCAAGCTTCAAATGGAAACCTTTAATAAATACTAATTAACCATGTTTAATTATATTAAACATAATTAAGAAGTTACTCGGATTTTCAAAGAGCCAATTCCAATAACAATTCCCAAATCTCGGAGCGTCAAAGACGTCATCCGCCATACTTTTCCATCGTTTTTATGCAAGGCCTTAATTTTCTTTCATGTCACTGCAGGAAAAATAAATTTCTTCGGCTTTTCCATCATAATCCTCCTTTTCAAAATTTTTTTTTTTTTCATTTTCCAGCAAAAAGTGCAAGATGAAATCCCCCGTTTTCTTTTCCGCAACGAACAATGGCAACGGCCAACAGCAGCCGGCTTTTTGCTCGGCGACGCTGGCCCAGTCGAGATTTCGGAGCATTTGCTTTTTTGTTCAAATCCGATGAATTAAAAACTTTTTATAATAAATCATCCAAATTGATATATGAATGAATCAACACAACACAATCCATATAAATTTATCCTCTCTTTGTTATTATCTATTCGAGATCGGACCGGTGCTGGAGAAAAGCTTCTGCCCTTTCCTTCTGCACGAACTGTCCATCGCCGCAGTTGAACTGCGCGGTTGCTTCACTTGTTCATTCTTTTCGATTTCATCAGTTTTGAATACCATTATCCATCTCGAAGATCAGATAAAATCCCAGGTTTTAAAGCTCCAGTTTTGCAAACAATGGTCGGTTGCATATTGTTGATGCATCCCCCCCCCCCCCACGATATCATTTATTACTAATAAATATAAACTATTCATCATCATCCAAATCCCGTGGATATTGATGCTTCCGTTTTAATACAAGAAATACGTTTGATATTAAATCGGCTTGAAACCGTTCAGCTAATCCCCTGCATAATACAAAAGAGGCATTATTTCAAAAATCGATCTGCTGGGAGTTGAATAGGATCGTAAATTTTTCAAAAGTCGCAAGGAGCGGCAACAGCAAAGAGCGCAAGTGGCCGACTAAGTACGCGTTGCATAAAGAGTTAAATCCCGGCTTGAAAAAAAAAATCCTGTAAGAGACGTCGCTGTCGCGACAGGGAATTCGGAAGGGACGCAACAGATAATTATCAAAGTATAAAACTACAATAATTATCAATGCAATAAATTACCGAAGAAAAATTCCTTCGGGATACCGATTTAACGGTAGCAAATGGCCCGGATGAGATGCCACCATTGAAAATGTTGTGCATGCATAACTACTTTGTGACAATGAAAGTTCTAAAATATTTATTTATTTATTTTTCTTTTCCAAAGAGTCCCGACTCTTGGGACTCAAAAAATGCATCGGTCAAGAGGAAGATGATGAAAATTCTAACCCAATTAGAATTTAACCTAACCCATGAAAACTCGTCCGGTTTAAATTAGAATGTCCGAGGGGACTGCTTACAAAGTTGCACATACAAACGGAGTGAACGACGACAGTTGTCAAAGCGGTCTGCAGCTTGGCGTGCGCGAGATGCTGCGGATGAGACAAAGTCGAATTTCCATCCTGCCTCGTCCCTGTCGGAAGTTTTCCATCTTTTCGCGGATTCCACTGCTTGAAGTTTCAGCGGCACATCGCCGTGTAATTTTTTTGTTTTTAGACCCCAGATTAAAAGAAAAAAAAATCATCCTCTTTTTTCCCTTTGGGAGCTTTCCCGTTTCTGCTTTAAGGGAAATTTTGCTTCCCGCATTTTGCTACAATTTCGACAGCGTGAAAAGCGTCAGCATTTTGCTTTACGCCAAACTCTCGCCGTGAAATCTCCCGATTTCTTTCTCGACGAAGGCTCAGAGTTTTCCGGCAACCTCTCGTTCGGAGAGAACTCCTCGAAGGAGATACATGCTCCGCACAAAGTCATAAAGCAATGTGTAAAGATTTGATAATAACTTTTGGCTGCTTTAACAGTATAACTTCAACTTTCGACCTAATCTTAAAAGTGGGGCAGAATTTATGAAACGAGAATTTCTTGACTTTTTTTAAACATATTTTTGCTTTAATGGCAGGCGTAGCTCCTGCTGGAGATGAGGCTGCTTCGCAAAGAAAAAATTTAGAAATTATTTTCGCGCCCGAATTTTCCGGGGCTTCGGACAATAAATTGGACAAAAGGTTCATTTTAGGAGCCGCGAATTTAAAATTCAAATACAACTCCTTATTTTATAAAATTTTATCTCGTTTTCTTTTTCTTTTTTGAATAATTTCCAGCAGCATAACAACGGTATTGGTCTCTGCGGGTCATTTATATTTACATTTTTTTGCAGCTGGCCCACCGTTCTAGAAAATTAAATTTCTAACTGCGCGTTTTGCAATATTCTAAAAACTGCAGTGAATTCCTCCGGCAACAGCAGCGAGACCCTCTCTGATATCTTCCATCTCGATGGAAGAGACGAAAGTTCATCCAAATCTCATTTAAAAAATTTTAACGAAAGCTCATTTAACTTTTGATGTTTTACATTACAGTTTCACGTGTCAAATCCATGTTTAATTAAATGGTTGGTCCTTTCAGTCGACACTTGCTCAAATGGTCGGCCGCAAAAGGAGGAGAAGCGCGGGAAAGAAGCTCTACATCTCCCTTTCGAAAAAAAGCAACCGCCTGGCATATTACAGTCAAAACGGGAGCAGCATAATGCACATCCACGGTCTGAAATCTTCCTCCCAGAGGATGCCATTCAACGGCAGCATGGAACGGATGGGCCCGGAGGCGGAGAACCGGCAGGAGGCGAAGGCCCTCCAGAGGCATCTCTCTTTGCCCTCTCGCTGCTCGAACCAGACAAAGTCGACCGCGGTCCCGGTGACGACCGAATCGCCGAAGATCACGAGAATCGCGGATCTTCAGAGGGACATTTCGCGATCTCGCGGCTCCTCGAACGCGAGTCAGCTCACCCTCACGACGTCCTACGGACGGGGAGACGACGACGCCGGACCGGCCCTCTCCGCGGGAGGCGCCGAAACAATTATCCTGCACTCGCGGAATGCGAACTGCAACGGGAAAACTCAGCTCGTGAGGGAGACCAACGTGGACGACCGCGACGCGTCGGATCCGAAAGGCGAGCTTCATCCGAAGCGGAAACCCAAATGTACCTGTTTAAACTGTGATAAGAGCAAGGGGGGCATTGCCTCAATGACGAAGAGGTGCTTGTTCAAGGCCAAATCCCAGACTCCGACCCTGGAGAGCATAGCGAAGAAGATTCGTCAGTTGCCGAATGCGACTCGAAGCAAGTTCGGCAGGGACCGAGGTGAAAAAAGCGACGCCGGAGAAAGCAACAGAAAGCTCAAAGTGACGAAGACCAACAGCTCGAACACGATCAGCAACAGCAGTCTGCAGGACCTGGACGAGTCCGAGTTCACCAGCTCGGAGCTCGCGGAAATAATGGGGCAGCTAAAAAATACGGAAAATTTCCAAAGTTAATCGCAAAAACTGTCATCACGTGACTTTGATAATGTTGCCGACACTGCAACGCGCTTCTCACGCTTTGTGTACGTTAAAGCAGATTCCCAGCCGCCCCCGAGCGGGGCACAGGATTTCTTAGCCGATTCGGGAAAAAAAAAAAAAAATTTGTGATAAAAGTTAAGCTTAAAAGGATTCAATAAATAATTTCATGCCTGGCACAACTTAATTGACTCTTTATCCCGGACGGAGAAAACGCGAAGCCTTTGGAAAATTCCAGCAAATTCCAGGTTGAAAATTTCAAATAAATCCCCGCGAAGTTAGTTCGGGAAAAAGCGGAAAAATTTTTTGGAGATTGAAAGCGAACGTGCCCCTTCAGAAACTTAATTAGGCAATTTGCACGAAGGATATGCCCGTATTATGCGGTTTTCAATTAAGGACTAACAAACTAATTTATCCAAGTATTCTTCGCCTTCAGAACACGATTACTCAATTAGTCGCACATTCATATACTCCCAAAATGTATGTCGAATAAATTGATTTTCTTTGCCTTCCCACTGGCATTCGTTTCAATTTCGCAATATCTCAACTTGCTTGTCCGACAGGAAATTTTAAAACTAAACAATGGAGATTGAGCTTTTCCATTACGATTAGGAAAAATGTCATGTTTTTTTTTTCCTTAAATGAAAATGGCCTTGCTTCGTTGTCGCTAAATAAATGTGCGGGTGAACGGGAGAAATTTGCGAAAATAAGCATAAAAATGAGAGGTGGAAGGAGAGAGAATCCAATTTCTCGATTTATTTTATTAAGCGACCATTCCCCGCGTTTAATTGCCAGCGGGACGCAGATAAAGTCGGTCGCAGGCACGGGAAGCTGAAGGAATTTTCTGAAATCGCCCGAGCGAAGGCGCTGAATGGGAAAGGAAAAAGGCAACGGGAATAGGCAGCATTCTTAACGGCGGGCGAACGGGCGACCGCAGGAGGAGGCTGCAGCGGACCGCAGAACCTTCGCCGCGAGGTTAGGCATCTCCGTCCCGTCGCCCCTGCGTTCGCGGCGTTTTGCGCCGATCTTCCCTTTCGCAGTTCGCTTATTGTTCCTCTTCAGAGGCATTTTATGACATTTTAACGCGACCCAAGCTCGCCGACCCCACAATCGGAGAGGTTGACATTTCGGCGAAGTTTCCTTCGCATCCTCCTATTAACACCCGGTCGGAAGGGGGTTCAACCCCGAATGAGCTTTAAAAATAAAAATCCGAGGGAAGGGAAGTTCGCTGCGAGATAATTCGCGGATGGGGGGGTGAATGTTAAATTAGAGGAAGCCTCGCAAGAGTCTGAAAGGGATGCCGCCTTTTTGGATGAGAAAAAGCCGAGGGTAAGAACTCCTTCCGGCCGAGGAAGAAAAAAAACGGAAATCGGGCTCGAAAATTGGGAGGCTTTTTTTTCATCCCCCGAACTGCTCTCCAACGTGAACCACGTAAAATGTTGCATAAGAGGAAAATTCGCTTTGGATTTTTCCAAACGCGAATGATCATTTTCCACTCCTTTCGACGGTCGAACGCCCCTCCTGGACCGTTCGCTCGTGCTCCGGCGCAAACCCCGACCGATCTCAAAATCAACCGAGGACCGTCTTCCAGAGGCACTCGAATCCCTCTTCTGCAGCCGTCGCTGCAGAAAAAAAAAGGTCCTCGCTGTTGGTCGAAACTTCCCCGCGCTTCGACTGCGAACCGCCTGACGTTCGCTCGTCTGCTTTCCTCCTCTTTTCCTCGACAGTTTTCCGATCTCGCTGGTATCTCACCGATATTCGGTCGGATCGGCAAGCAGTCGAAAATCGCATTGCAAAACAAATGGCGGTTCAAATGAAATTTATCCCTGGCGTTTTTCCGCGTCAGTCCCACCAAAGTTTTCCTTCTTTTCAAATCCTGCGGCACCGAAAGTTCGACAGATATAAAAAAAAATATCAACATACAAAAAAAAAAATAATATCAAACATACCATGAATTTTTTTATGTGCGAGTAAATGACACTCAAAGACCCGAGAAACTCTGGAAATTTCGAATTTTTAATTCGACAGCAGACAAAGCGATGGGATTTTTAAAAAGCGTAAGAGCTACGCTAAAGAAGGAAATACAAATATTGAAAAATTCCGAATTTTATTTCATGTCTCAACAAAAATGAATTTAAGCCCATCAAAAGGAAACCGAAGTACGAATTTAAGCTCGGTTAGCAAAAATATTGAAGATTTTAATAATATAAATTTACATTAACGCAGGAAATACTTTCAAAGAGTTGCAAAATGTTCTTCTGGTGTCTGTTTGCGTCTGAAACGGGACACCGATTCGGAGGGAGCTTCTCCGGCAATCGAGTTTAAAAAGTAGGCAAATTTTAAGTTTAGCAGAGAATCCGTGGAAGGCATAAATTGTGTACCGTTTGAGGAAAGGTTGGCGACAATCTTGTCTCGCAAGCAGTGACAGTTCCATTCATCCTCCGGCACGATATAAACTAATTTTCCAATCTTTTCCGCAGGTCTTTCCGCCATTTGCAGACTCCGCGGTTTTCCCACAGAATTTATTTACCGGTCGAGGGCATTTTCGGAGGCTTTCAGTTTAATTATCCGAACAATGAGGCCTCGGAAACAAAAACGATAATGCTGCAACATCAAAATGTTTGCGAAATTTCGAATCCTCCGCCCGCCCCGCCCCCCCCCCCG
>JAOWBB010007003.1:0-14170 GCA_028565995.1 Ricinus marginatus
CAACAAATTTTTTTAATTTTTTTATTATAAATATAATTTATAAATATAATAAATAAATGTTATATAAAAAAAATAAATAAATTTTTAAAATTTTAAAATTTTTTAAATATATTTTTTTAAAAAATTTATATAATTTTAATAATTTTTTATATAAAATTTTATATTATAGTCTTACTTTTTGTTTTTTTACTACAGCAGGCCTGCAGAGTGATTCTACTATATATAAAGAATACATTAATTTTTGAGGACTTGAAGGATCTAATAATTCCTGCAATTTAACTTCGTTAGAAGATTCTAAATTCTGAAATCCTTGCAAAAGTTTAGGGCTAGTTGGCAGAAGCGTTAATATGTCCCAAACCCTTCTTGATAAAACCTGCGCTTTGGTGTGAGGAATTTGATGCTAAAAGTAGTAAAATATAAAAATTATTAAATTCTTTTACTTGATTCATGTTCAAGTCAGTCATGATTCAAATGACTATTGTTAAGTTATAGTTAAATTTATCAGCATTATTAAGATTACTTGACTGAATGTTTTAAAAATTACATTTCGTGAAATTTCAAGTCCTAAAAGAACAATAAAAAATGAAAAACATGAAAAAATTAAAAAATATTTATAAATTAATTTAATACACCTTCTCTTGGATTATAATCAGGAAACTAGAAGATAAGAAAATATATAGTAATTCATATCAGTATTTTACTTACACTTCCCTTGACAGGCGTTTTCATGGCACTTAAAGTTTGCATTAGTTGAAACAGTTGTTCAAAGTACTCAGGCTGAAGTAATAGATGGGTCGGTAAATTTTCACGAGGAGGAGGTGGTAAAACTGATGGTGTATCAGCAGCATCTCTTGTTTTTTGAGGCCTAGCAGCTCCAATTGATATATAGACCAACTGGAAAAACAATTATCTTACAATTATAATGTTACTAGTTTATAAAGATTCTTGCATTTTAAGTTTAAATAATATTGTGAAGAAAATTTGGGAACATCATATAGTTTTCTAACAATTACATTTAAATTATAATTTTATAATTATTTTAATTAATTGCTAAGTAGATGTTTAAAATCAAAAGTAATTTCAATAAAATTAAAAAACACTTTTTTTATATATTAGCAATACCTGAGAGTCTTTAAACATCATTTCTTGCAATGTTTTTTCATCTAATTCGGGAGTAAGTTCTTGTCCTTGAGTTATCATTCTTATTGGACCGTCAGTCAAAAGCGCTCCTAGAACCGGAGTATCTTTTCCTTCTTTAGATCGCTTTTGCTTCAAAAATAAATCATAAAAAAATTATATTAGATTATTAAATAATAGTGCGAATTAATAAAAAAATTAATTATTAAAATTCCTATTTAGTTCTTTTTAAATTATTAAAAATCAAATATTCTTTAGTCTATTCTTTAAAATATATTTATTTTCTAAAAAGACGTTTTTTGATCTTTACCTGAATACCTTCCCACCATTTTGCCACTTCTGCTCTCAATTCGGCCACATAATCGCTACTAAGTAATTCCAGTGTTACTTTTTCAGTAAGTCCTGCTGGTTGAATAATAACCCTAATAGGTACATATCCACGATCCCCGCTCATAATTTGTACATGACTGCCTACACTTTTGCCCTCCAGCATCCAGCGTCGCAAATGGTATGCATACCTAGAAAAATATTAAACTTATAATTTCATTCAGTAATAATAAATAATAATAATAAATAAATAAATAATAAATCAATATTTGAAATTTAACTTCATTAATAATCTATTTAATAATATGATAAAATATTTAACTTTTTCTAAAGCCCTTTTTTTTACCTTCTCTTAAATGTTTCTAAATGAGTTTTCAATAACACTAAAGCTCGCTGTATGCATAATAAACTAGACTCCTCAGAAGTAACTAAATCCGCAGAAGCTGAAGCAAGATAGCTCATACATTGTGATATAAATTCTTCTTCATTTTCCAAATGCCTATTCATATAATATTGATTTATATATTGAATTGCCGACATGCTAATGTCTGAAATGTCATTAATCAGTAAAAAATGTATCAGCAAATTAAAAATAAACGATATTTTATTTATGTTATTATTATTACCATTAAAATTCATGTGTTCTTTTTATAAATATTTATTTTTTAATTTACCTGTATTATTAGCTCGAAGCGCAACTTTCCATAAATAATCCATTCCTACTAAATCAACATCACGTACTGCTGCAGGATCAGTTTGTGTAAAAGCAAATCTTGCTAAATTATGTAACTGCTGAAAAAGCGTTAAACCGACCATGCTCATTGTTTCAGGCGGAAGCGAAGGTAATTTTTTCATATATAAATATTTTAGTGTGTCAACACCCAAAGCATGTTGATGGCCCTTACTTCTGGCGTTATTGAGCAACCAACTAAATAATTCATCAGAGCATTGGGGATCAGTGGCCAAGCAAGACCACAAGGTATCTACCTGAGCTAAACTTAATCTGAAATAAAATGAAAATAATAATATTCTTAAGCAAAATGGTCTTTATAATTGCAAATTTTAATATTTAAAAAAATTTACTTCAATATTATAGACCAAAAATCATTGTAAAAAAATTAAAATCAAAATCAATTTAAGTTCTATAAATATTAAAAAATTTATACCTAAAGCAATCAGGAGATCCCATAGGTGAAAATACAGAAGAAAGAAATTGAAGTCTGACATTAATTTCTGTTTGATGTGAATAAAACTTTGGTCCTTCCAATGAATAAACTTGCAAGTTGTTAAAAAAATGTTTCATCATATGCAGCTTATGTTCAGCCCAGGTGGTAATTGCATGAGTATTAGTTCCTCGAAACTCTTGGAATGATGCGAACAACTTCGGAAGCAGGCGAAGAGATACAACCACAGACCTATATATTCATTATATCATAAATATATAAATAAAATAAAATGTAAAAACTACATGCAATGAAATATAAAATCATAAAAATTATTACCAGTTCAAGGATAGATTTTCCAAACAACCCTCTATAAATTTCATCCTAATCAGTCTTTCGGTATTAAAGCAAAGTAAATTTGAAAGTATTTTTTCTGCCTCTGCAGCTAAATTTTCGCCAAGCTGTTCCTAAAATGAACAGTAAAATGAATTGAAAACATAAATTTTTGAAATGATTAATTAACAAGCTTTTTTCGTTTTTGAATAAGTAAAGTAAATAAAAATATTTTTATAATTTAAAGAAATATTAAAAAATTAAAATAATGATCAATTTCAAATAATCAAATTTTTATTTGTTTATTATTCAATGAAAATTTTTTATCCAACTTACAATTTTGTCGTCCTGCAACAAGTCCCATAATAACGTGTTTCCCGGTTTACAAACATTGTCTATTTTGAAATGCGTATTGATTCTCGTGAATCCCGGTCTGCATGATAATTTCCCAGAATGGAATGCTAAATCACTAAGCTAATAAAATAAATAAAATATAAATTCATTCCTTATTCGTGTTTTAAAACAAACTAGAATCATAAACTTCGCAACGAATGTGCAAAATGAGTAAATTATTAAAGGAAATTTACATAAAATTTATTCTCGATTTTTATGAGATTCTCATAACATTTCTTCCTGCTTACTCTATGGTATAAAAAAATGTTATATATAAATAATATTACATGATTGTAAGCTATTATTCTTATACAATACCTGAGCCTGTTTGGCAGCCAGCTGAGCTAATTCTTCTTCTTCTTCCTCTTCTTCACAAGCGGAATCTTCTCCTTCAAAATCATCCATATTTTTCTCCGATTTATTGCTCATTCTTGAAGAATAACTTCCTCCTTCATCTACACTCATATCTTCTGTTAAATCCCTAAAAAAATTCCCACATAAAAAGTGGTATAGTTCATGAACTTTCAAGTTATTATTTGTGCTCTAATTCATTTAGATTAATCTATGAACCTATAATTCATTTTTAAAATTAGACAATATACAATAGAAATAAAAGCTGATTTACTTTATAACATTAAAATAAATTAAATACTTGCTAAATTCATAATTTTATCATACTTGATAAGATATTTCCTCGCTTAAAATTAATGATAAAAATATATATATAAAAATTATTTTTTAAAATAAGATCTTATTTCGAAACAAATAGAACAATTATTTTAAAGTGAAAAAATCAGGATATTTAAAAAAATTTTTCCTTTTACATACTGAATAAGTAATAAATTTTAACAATTAATTTAAAAAGATTTTTTTTCCTTCAGAACTCTATCAGAAATATTTATTTAATAAATTTAAACATCGATATTAAATTTGAACTTCGAGTTATCAAAATTTTGTATTGTATTATCTAAAATATTAACATTTCACAATTTTAACTATCAATTATAATTAACTTTCACAGACTGTGAACCACAAGACAAACAAGATCAATCGATCAGATTAGGTACATTTCTAATTCGGCAATGACATATTTATGCTATGCAACGGATATCGCTTTGAGCAGAAATTTAAAATAAAAATAATCTCAAACATTTTTGGATCTCTGTGAGTTGAACGAGATTTTCTGTGACTCCATATATCCATAATCTCTATTGCTAAGATTATCTTATGTTCGTTGAACAGGATTAGAGAATTGAACAAGTCGAGAAATGTCTTCGAAATGATAAAATACTTCGATATAGTGCTTGAATAAGAACCTTCATTTCCACAAATATTTAAATCACGACCGAATACAATCTTGTGGACTTTAAATCGTCAAATTTCGTTTAGTGAATAAGGCTAATGGGAAAGAACATAATGTATAAAGAATCATTATAGAAGCGTCCATGAAAACGCGTAGTTTCTGCCGATACAGCTTATACTATAAAAATGAATGATTTTGCGCAGGCTGCAGATCCGCTTGTTATTTTGTCACAACTGGATTGATTGAAAGTTGGGCCTATGGTACCTTAGAATCAATAGTGGTATTATCAGCCGCGGGAAATTTGTAACGAAATTTCTCTCAGATGACATGAAAAGAATTAATGTCACAGACATAGAAAAGTGGAAGACATCAAAGAAATAAATCTGAGTTTATCTCATATTTTTTATAATCTAATAGAGTTTCTCCTCTAATTTTTTCCGCTGATAATTTGAACATTAAATGAAACAATTTTTATTTAAGTTTTAACTCAGATATAATGTAATGGTTTATAATATATGCGCGTTTCAGAATAATCTCGTTTAGTGAGTATTGCGAAAATTAATATGGGACTTTGTCTGGCATTTGATGGAACACTGTTTTCTATGTTCTGCTTATCTTTTGCTGAATAATGAGAATGATATTTGCGATCTGATGCAAAACCGCAACAGAATCAAAATTTTGAATTTTCTGTTTTTCGAGAAAGAATAATTTAGCCTGACAATACTCTATGACTTATCTTAACAAAATAACAGACTCTATTACCGAATATCCAGATATTGTTTCTATTTTTCTATACAGTTGTTGTCGGTTTTGTGCTTATTACATAAACAACAAAACTGAATTCTTATTTTATTATACTATTTGATATTTTTAACTTTTATTCATGTATATTTTATTTTTGTTTTTATTCTTATATTTCATGGCATTTTATTTTTTATACTTTGTTAAATTTTTATATATTTATATGTATAAATTTTATAATATTTATTATGTATGAAATATATAATTTTATTAAAATTATAGATTCTGATTCTATTTGAAAATATTTGATAGAGAATGTGGAAAAATATTTGATAGAGAGACTGGCCTTTTAAGTCCTTAAAAATTTTAATTTTAATTTTTGCTCTTATTTGTTTGTAGACATTAAAATGTCTATATCCTTTCCGGTTCTGAATTTACCTATTAAATTGCAATCAATAGACACTTAAGGAGTCATTTAACGTAATCACTCTAGAAATAAATCAGTAATTATAAGAGTAATATAATTAAAATATTACCGTCCTTGTGGAAGATCTAGGAAAAAAGACGCACAATCGTGAATTTCTTCATTTCGAACAAAATTAGCCAATGAAATCACTCCAGCTGAATCCATCATTTCAACTAAACCATGGTTTGTTGAATCGTGAGAACTTTCTTCGACAGAATGTTCACCTTCACCTTTCGATTTTTGTTCTTTTTCACCGGAATATCTAAAATTACAATACGATAATTATTTTAAATTTGTTACTGCAGCTATCAATCAATTCCGAATCATAAATCAAGAAAATTAGTTATATGAATTTTTTTATCAACATCAAAAAACAAAGCTTCTTTCAAAGGATCATCCCATAAACTTCAAATGCGTATAAGAATATAAGTGTTGCTTATCAAATTTAATGAATAATTCAATAAGATCTTGAAGTGGGTTTCAATAAACATGTGTAAAAGAGAAATATTTGTATACAAGTGAAAACTAAATATGAGTTATTTTAAAAATATTTAAAGTCATTTGAAAATTTTGTTTAGTAAAATAAATAAAAAAATAAAATCTTAATAACAATAAATTTCTTACCTTTTTTCATCCTTCACATTTTTCTGATCACCCAAATTTTTTGTGTCACTAACGGATTCGTCACTGTCTTCATCTTCCGAACATTTTCTTTTATCAGTTACATTCTTTTCTATATATATTTAAAAAAAATGTATGTATGAACATTTTTCTAATGAGTCAAAAAAGTTAAAAATTTTTGTCGGTTTTCCCAAAACTGCATTCCAAATTTTATATAATTGTTATTGAACATAATACCTTAACCCCAAATTTTTTTAATGAATAATTTTACAAACTTTTAAATAAAATCACTGAAGCCCACGAATTGTATTGTAATTCATTTTCTTTTAAGCTACTCTATAATAAGTCTAATGAGAATAATAAAATGTATTTTAACGAAAAATTAATATCGAGAGAGACTATCTAACCTTGGCTTTACACTTTTGATTTAAAGAATTATAAAGTTAGAATCCAAATTTTAATAAAGATTATATTATCAATGTCAATTAATTTCTAGGGCTTGGAAAGAAAATAAACGGAACATATATGGAAAAGAAATTCAATTCTCAATCAAATTTACTGAGAGTAAGAAAAATTCATTTAATAAATTTTGTAAATAAAATTGAAAAATAATGATAGATTTTAAACTAATAGCAAAAGAAATTAAAGCATATAAAAGAAAGGATGACTATAGGAAAAGAATAGGAATTAAAGTTAATCACCTGATGATATAATATTGGGTAAAAATTTTCTTTTCTTTAAAATCTTCTTCGTCGATTTCAGCATCAATTCTTCATTCCCTGATTTCTCCCCATCGGCATCTTCCTCACTTCCAGCCTCACCTTTCAGATTTCTTCTTTCCCTTTTATGAATCAGTTTCGCATTTTTTAATAATTCCTTTACAAATTCTTTTTTCTCTTCGTCAGTTCCTTTCTTATTTGACAATTCTCCACAATAATCCTTTAATAATTCTAAGGGTATTTCTTTTAATAAACTATCTTTTTTTCGTGCAGCTGGCATTTGAACATCTCCAGCACGATAATTTGCTGGTACCGATTTTAATCTTTTTTCTTTATTTAGTAACCTAAAATGAAAAGGAATCTATGAATAATTAAAAATGGTATTTATGGTTTTATTAATAAAGCTCATATTATCTATATAAAGGTTATGATTATTTTTGTATAATATAAAAATTGCAGGAAGAAGCCTTAATCTGAATAATCCTAAATAATTTACAGAAAAGCAAAAAATAATATTAATTAAAAGTGTTTTGATTTCAGTTCACTTAGTAAATAAATAATTTCATGGATCAAAAATATAACCCTGAGAATAAAAAGATTTATATTTTTTATTATTTATAAAGAATAAAATTTGAAATAATTACATTTTTTTATTTCAAGCTGAATATTAATTTTTAACCTTTTAAAATTAGAAAACTACCATACCTTTGTTGCAAAACGGCTAATGAGTGCACATGAGATATTACTGGTGAATTTTCTTCATCTTCATCTTCGTCTTCTTCATCTTCATCTTCATTTTCTTCTTCTTCATCCTCTTCTTCTTCGGCTTCATCTTCTTCCTCCTCATCCACATCTTCTACTTTAATACTCTCTAGAGATGTATTAATAAATGAAATTATTGTTACAATTCTTTAAGTATATTTGTATTTATATTATTAATAATTATATTTTAAATGAACAAATTCTTTGCTTTTATATAAATAATAAATAAATATATATATATAAATACATATAATGAACAGATAAAAGTGTTTAATTTCAATTAACATTTTATCTTACCATCAGAACTGTGAAGCCTCTGACTACGAGTAATATGTTCTTCTCGAATATGTTTCCTGGCTTTTTTACATGGTGTAGGACCTTCACTTCCTTCACTTGGAGTTTTTGGAATTTCATTTAATTGACAACTATCAGCCTGTGAATATATTATAATATATATTATAAGTAATTTTTGGAGTATACGGAAAAATGAAAAAAAAATATTAAAGTTTGTCTAATTAGCATAGAAATCACATCACAATAATAATAGAATGACACATATTCGAAGTCGCATAAATTCCTTCACAAAGAAAAAAGAATCAGCGCCAGTAAATCAATGAATATGCAATATGAAAATAATAAAAGTTTAGCAATATCTAAGTAGTTATATAAATGAAGGGTTATTGCAGTGGACACGTTATCTTTTATGTCCGATGAGTATGAAATTTTTTCCAAGAACTTAGGTATAAAATTAATTGAATGCAGCATTTGCAAGAAAATTTTCATTTTTTTTACATGTAATGAAATAGCATTAATATTATAAAAATAAATTAAATCGACATTGAATTATCTAGAAAGACGTAACATTTTAATTTTCTATAATTTCGTTTTTATTTTAAATTAATTAAATTTTTTTGTAAAAATATGAATTAATACCTGTTCGTCTTCAGTAATGCTTGCTTCAGGACTAATAGAATTTTCGCTGCTGGTTAATTCGTGATGATGCATTTTCATTTCCATTGCGCCCTTGTTCATAGTAAGAAAAGGTATCTCATCGGCCAAATGATAAGTTCCTCCACTCGTCCAGATAAATTTAATAAGTGCTGACGCCAAAAATAAACTCTAAAAATATGAAAAAATTAGAAATAATGTAACCTTTTTAGTTTTATTAAAATAAAAAAATGTATTTCCTGCAATAAAAAATATTTATATATAAGTGGAAGCAAATATTATTGAAATGAAGAATTAAAAAAATATGGAAACAAATTTTAAATTTATTTCTCTTTTATTTCATAGTGACAAATAATATGATTTAAATGTGCGAAAGTTAAACGCACGAAATGGAAAACAATAAAATCTAAAAAATTCAAAAAACATTTAAGTATTTTGATTTTTACCTGGAAATAAATGGAATAAAGGAAATTTATCCTCATGAATGGTTGAAGATTCCTTAGACTGAGTAGGAACTTAAAAAAATATAGGAGCAGGAATTGATGGAACGGTTCAGAAAGGACAAACCCGTTAACGGAGATTTGTCACCAATCAAATTCGGATTCAACCAGAAGCTTACTTGTTCTGAATGATCCTTTGGCTCTAATTTGCACAGCAAATTATACAGATGTAATACGGGTCCAGTTTCTAAATTATTAATGAACGGCGGAAGCAAATCGTGAACCTGTTTGCTGCAATGTTTGAGTTGAGCTGCCTGCCAGATTATATCAATGTGTTCATTTGTAATTTTACATTCCATTGCTAAAAAATTTAATATAATATGACTCTGCTTGATCACCTGGAAAATAAGGTATGAGACATTTTAATTAAAATAGCTGCCTTAAATGAAATAAATGATTTAAACAATTATTAACTAATTCTTACCTCAACATGTAAGTTAGGCCCAAATATATGAGATATAATTTGAACTTGAATTAGCCAATCAGCAAGACTCTGTCCTACTGACTCTACTTCTATGATATTTTCACTGTTACATAATTCATTAAAAACGCTAATATAACTATTGATCTGTGCAATTCCTGCTAACCTCATAGTTAATGTAGAGCTTGTAAAATATTTAAACGCTAATTCTAATCCATCTCGATCAAAAGTTGGCGGAGAATCAAACGGTTCTTTAATTGCATTCCACATGTATTCTGTAACAATAAAATTTCAACTTTCATCTATAACTTAATTATAGTTATTTATTAAATGTCATATTTTAAACTATTAATTTAAAAATCATATATAAATTTAACAAACAAGATTCACCTGCCATATTTTTTATTCCCGGTAAACGAAGATCTTTGTCGTGTAAGCTGCACATATATTTAAGTACCTTAGATCTAAGTGGTACAAATAGGGTCATTATAGATCTTAAATTTAACCACAACTTAACATTACACACAACAGAGATCAAAGCATGAGCAATAGGAACAGGAAGTGAATCTGGTGTATGGCCATCAAAACATTTAGTTATGTATTGAACCCCATTATTCTTGCAAAAAACTGTTACATTCCTAATAAGATAAAATGGTATTTCCATATCATTTACTTCGCAAAAAACACTTAAACTTGAAAGTTCATGCTGCGAAATTTCTTCTGACTTGGAATGACAACTTAATTTATAAGCCTAAAAAAAAAATAAACATTAAAATATTTTAAAGCATTTAAATTTATTCTTCGAATCAAATTTAAGGAATCAAATTATTCATTGCCCTTTATTTTATAATTGATTGATACTATCAAAAATAAGGGTAATATTATAAATAAAAATTTCTTTCATTAAAGCAAATGTTCCTTTGGCCAATTGCTCTATAATTTCTTTATCAGATAACATTAATTTTTAAAAAAATAAATATTTTATAGTATTTTATAATTTCTCATTGTAAAATATTAATAAATCTTTTTTGATATCACAAAGTATGTTACATGGCATTACATGAGACAATAGTATTGCATCTAGAAATTCATATGAACTTTAACATTGTTTCATCACAATTTTGGGCACAGGTAATAATTCAATAGATTCTTACAATAATTAAAATTACATCTTAATTTAAACTCTTAAAATCATTTTTATTTTTACTCAATTTTTCAAAAGCCAACAAAATACTGGGTAATAAGAAAGTTTTCTAAATATAAATAAAATGGAAAATGAAATATCATATTAGTTTATAAAAAAAGCACCTGATAAAGAATTATAATAAAAATTAAAATAAAGAATTTATTTTGAAATAAACATTACCATTTTTAAAAATAATTTAACATGGAGGATCTTTTTCTGTTCATTATTATAAAATGCAATAAGAGTTAAAAAAGATGATATATATGAAATGATTATATGATTCATTACTGGATTACAATACAGGAAAGTTATAACTAAATTATATACTATTACAAATAATATATAAAGTTTAGAGAACAGATCATTCTACATGGATTAATTTTTAATAAGTTGCTAGGTTAATTGATTGGGATTTTTTTATTTAGAATATAAATTGAAATTATTATCTTTATCTTACATTGGGATGAAATTGTCTTAAACTTTAGAAAGTAAGAATATAGTTGAAATACTATTTAAAAAATTATTGGCTTAATAATCCCAAAATTACTGAATTTCATGGAACAGTATTCATTTTAAACAGTGTAAATCTTTTATTAATTTTACAATTATTGTTTATTAATATTTTTATAAGTTAAATAAAAAACATAACTTACCTGATACAAAGGAAAATTCATAAGAAACAATTTAGATAAAAAACTAAACAATTTTTCTTTTTCATGAATATCCCATATTTCTTTGGTTTCATCTTGTCCTTTACCAATAGGTTCCTTTTCTTCATTTGTTCCTTTTCTTTTACTAGAATTACCATCTCTGCATTTACTATTTTCATCTGATAAATTACACTCATCTATCTTTGTTTTTGTATTATTAGATAATTGTTTATGTAAGTCTTTTAGTTGTAAAAGTGCTAAGTGAACTATACACTGGGTAAAATAGCTGAATCTCTCAAAATTCTTTGCATCTCGAAACACACACATACATTGCCTATAAATTAAAAAATTCAGATTATTCTAGTAACTAAACATTAAAAAAAACCATGATATATATGATTAACTTTACTTCATAATAAATATTTGACAAAAAATTTATTCTTAGCTAAAATGGTTAAATAAAATTTGAAAATTATTAATAGAAACTCACCTCTGATTAAATGATTGAATAAACTGGTAAATGATTTCAACCTCACTCTTTTTAAGAATATTACTTTCACTAAATTTTTCTCCAAACTTGTCATCATCTGTGGAAAACAATTTTGTGATATTATATACAAGAAAAATTTTATATAACAAATAATTAAATTAAATGTTTAAGAAATTAAAACATAAAATTAGCACATTATAATTTGTGATTAAAATTTAAATATATAACTAAAATTAAAAATAAATAAAACATGATATATTTATTAATTGTATGAAGACTATTTCAAAAAATTCAATAAAAATCAAAACAAATAAATTAAGGTTATTTGTTTGTTTGAAACAAAGAAGAAATTTTTCTGATATTTTGCAATTTTTTAGATATCCAAAATAAATATAATTAGATATTCCCACAATTTTGAAAGCAAACAATATAAGCAATTACAAAACAGCAGAAATAATTTTAAAATAGGAATTAGAAGGTGAAATTAAAAATTTTACAGAACTTTTTGGAAATCAGTTAAATGTCATATTAGATAAAAAATTTTATGATTTTTATTTAGTTTTTGAAATAAAAAATAACATTTTTCTCTTAAGTAATAATTATCATATTCTGATTTTGTTTTTTTTTTGAATTATTTAGTTCCAATGATCAAAAAGATGGATCAAGCCCTTTAGAGTAAGTGGTAAACTTTTCTCTGAACTGTTCGTTTTTATGCGCGAAATATGCAGAAAATTAAATACAAATGACAGCTTTATGATTTTACCTTGTCACAGGTTTCAATACTCAGACGCTTTGACAGGTTACTTTAAATACTTACAAGACAAAAGAAGTCCGACAAAATCGGCGCATACATCACACATTGTAGGAAAAAAGAGAATACAGAAATTTTTGTGTCTTACAACTTTTCATAGTAGCAATTTTCTTCTTCGTAATTTTATGATATTAGAAATAATATCCATTCATTAAAATCGTGTTGGACACTGCTGCGCAAAATTACAGCATACGGTCCGCCATCTTCGTTATTATGTTGATTCAAGAACACAAATAGCAGCTCGCTGTTGTTGTGAATGATTCTATTACCACTACTTTTTGGATAACGTAAAGGCCTTGAAAGAAATTTATAGTTTGTGGTAATTAATCTTTGCCGAATATGAATCGTCATGTTACTTTTATTTCAGAATAATAAAATTATGAATTGAACTTATTAAATACGAAGAGTCGAAAAAATATAACATTTCAAAGTAACATTTGCTGTCAGGTTCTAAGAACGGTCAGGATTAAGAATTGTGATAAGATTAAGTTCATAATGAGAATTATCTGCTTTTAGAGAACTTTCATTTTATCATATCTTATTATAAGCTTTAAAATGTCATTGGTTAAATCTTTTATTTCTTTGCAATACTTAATTACTTAAAATTTTCTCAGATTGTCTATGTTTAATTTTTCACAAAAATTAGATCTTTTTTATCGTGTAATATTTTGAAATTAACAAACTAAGGTATTCATGTTAATTTATTCAAAATAAATGGATAGTGAAGTAAATATTCAATATTTTTGTTTGAAACAATATTATTGTTTCTCCAAAATATGTTTGCCAAATTATAGATCAATAATAGCATAAAATTTTTTACTTTGCAATATATATTAAACTTTATAAATTTAAAATTTTGTTCAAGATTGTTTCAAGATCAGATATCAAAGTTTAGTGTTTCTGATTAATTTTACATCTTTACTGTAACTGTTGTCTGTTTTATATGAATAATGCATTATTTAATAAATAATTTTATAATATTATTGCTTTTTTTTTAATAATTTAGTTAGAACAGAATATTAATTTTTTAAAATTGTATTATGTTGATAACTTAAACATTTTTTGTAATATAATATAATTATAATTCTACAAATTTTCCTAAGAAAATAAATGAATTATTTGCTTAATTCTATAAAATAAATATTGACTTTTCATTTGTAGAATATAAAAATTTATAATAAAATTCAAGTTTCTCTTAC
>JAOWBB010007004.1:0-13676 GCA_028565995.1 Ricinus marginatus
CACACACCCCCCCCCCAAATGAAACCGGCATGAAAGACATGTGTCAGAGGCAGGTTTTTCACTCGGGGCCTTCCATTATCACGGAATTCGGGGCAGGGGGTGGCACAAGGAAAAAAAGGCGAAATCAATTTAGATTTCGCGCTCGCGGGGGTGCGGGCATGGGATGTGCGACAAAATGCCTCCCTCCCTACCCCTCCACCCCCTCTCACCCCGAAAAAAAAAATCCGGCAGAAAAGGAAATAAAGTCATAACCGTAAACGTCTCCGAGATTAAAATGCATGCATCCGAGATTGTAAGCACATTCGGCAATAAAGAGATATTGTGAGCGCGATTATGTTTAAATCGTGCAAGATTTAGAAACCCCGGGAAAGCTCTGAAACCTTCTCCTTTTGCTCTCTCCGCTTGCTTTTTCTCCTTTTTTTTTTTTTTTTTTCCTTTCCTCCGCAATTAAAGTCATGCTCTTATTTATAGAGGACGAAGGCAGAAGTTCCCGGGAAGCGAAGGAGAGGTTAGGTCTAGACTATTACAAATGAATTATATTTAAGATTCGATAGCGCGGAAGTCATTAACGCTGCAGGCATTAAAAGTGGTTCGAAATTGGGGAATAAATAATCGGGTTGGGAAAAACGGTGGTGCAGAGGGAGAACTCATAAAACCACCCCGTAATGGCCTCATAATGTTACAAATTCCTCATAAAATCCTTGCACTTAATCGAAAGATCACGAAATGCTTTGATTTTTATATATATATATATTTTTTTTATATTTTAAGCGCTGTGCGGTTGATAGCGAATGCAACAGCCGCAGTTGTAAAGGGGCCCGAAAATATTTTTTTTTTTTTTTTTTTTTTATGACTTTCAAAATGAATTTTCCACATGTACATATATGTAAATTATAAATCCCATGCTAAGATCTGTTTGAGAAAGCGTGATACGAGGATGATGATTCGGGTCCAATTCAATGATCCTACTCCGGGAGATATAAAATTCCAAATGAAGTGCCCCCAGAAATTTAGACGAAATATCTGTGTCAAGACAAATGTATAATTTAACAATTGTATTCCAGCATATGCACCGTTTGAGAATTTACATAAGGTTTTCATCCCGAAAAGCTATTGTATATTGTATAATTTACACCTACCGAATAGAGTCACGTTTTTTCGTATCCAGAAGCACCCGCTTCAAAGACCGAGCACGGAAATATTCAGTTTTTTAAAACCCGAATTGAATTAAACGAAGAATCCGACGATGGCCCAAAGCGCGCCGCTATCAGAAATGTTCCAAAAATTGAATATCATCGTGTGCAACGGATCCATTCAAAGAGTGCTAAGTCGTAGATCAAACTTCGATCTTTCATATATCAAAATTCCATTCGAAGAGACCCGCTGGAAATCGCGTCCGTGCTCGAACACGAAAAAAAAAAAAAAGGAAACAATTTTACATCGCTACATAACATTCTTAAAAAATAATCCGAACTAACACGTCAATTTATGACACATTCAATTCAAATAAACTATAAATGGAGTCGAAGGGCTGGGAAGAAAAACATAAATTTTTACTCCGCTTTTCCATCCTCCCCCCCTTCGACAGCGGAAAAAAAAAAAAGAAAAAAGCATTTAGCAGAAGCACTAAATAAAATTGAAACTCATACATTTCTAATATCAAAAGTAATCGATCACTTTTAAGCTCGCACGAGATAGACCATTGTGTATAAATATGAAATATAAATCCAAAAGCCCTACCTGTAGGGCAGAGCTGCTGTCCGGCCCACCCCCTTCAAACTCGATTCGAAAAACGACAATAGATAAATGTTTTTTCGGGGCCCGGGGACCGAAAAAAAAAAAAAAAAAGTAAGATCAATGTACACGGTGGGGATTTTATTAGCCGATAGGAAAGGGTTGTAAATTTTTTAAAAAATGTGCGAAGGGATGAATTGAAAAAATAAGGGTCGAAATGGCGGGGGATGAAAGCTCATGTTATAAATATAAGCGCGCACATATTACGCAGTAAAAAAAAAAAAAAAAAAGTTTAATAAAAACAAGCCAAATGTCATTTACAGGGAGAGTTTTGAATCTAATTTTAACCCCCTGCCGAAAAATGAATCATATAGATATCCGATATGATGTGTTAATACTATGAACAAGATGCAACCCTTCTGTATTGAGGTGTAATGATGGATTAAATGATAATTGGCATGGCAATGGGAGATCGCGCGGTTAAAAAAAAGGATTTTTTTTTTTTTCTTTTAAGACGAAGGCGTTTCCTGCCCATCTGCCGCTTAAGAAAAGCCAAACACTATAACCGAAGTCACCGCGTGATTGCGGTTCACACCATTTTTTTCACTCTAAACAGCTAATAGAGAGGTAATTAAGTTCCGAAATACACAGCCATATATTTTACTTGGCGCCAATTTCATTTGTCGTGTCAATAGAACATCCCAAACTATTTACTCTCGGTTCTACTTCCATTTATTAGTTTTATATGTTCCACGTGTGATGGGACTGAATCCCGCCGAACGATGGAATCTCACCAACTTAGCCGTATTAATAACCTCTACCCAACAATTTTTTTTTTTTTTTAAATATATAGTTACGAAAATAAACCTCGATTGTCTAAATTTGTTTAAAAATGTCCGAAAAAACGCGCGAAATTAATTTTTCTTTCCTTTTAATCTGCTTCGATGAAGGAAATTTTTATGGGGGAAAAAAAAAAACAGTTTTCGACCACCACCAAGCGAAGGGAGGCCCACAGCAGTGGACCCGAATCTCCTCATTCTTCCCGCACGGAACGCTACCCGTGAATAACATCAGCAAAGATGGTATTTTTGGATGGTTAAATGAAAATCCAGAGTTAAAAACATCAGTCCAGATACCGCTGCAACGGCAAAGATCATGCTTGTTACGCACGTGCGTACTTGGCATTAAGAGGATGACACTTCTCGCGATAACTGCGTGCAGAAAAAGGGCAAATTTAAACATCAATGCGAAGCTAATACACAAATTCGATTTTTCGACGCGACTAAACTCCAACTATTCACACACGAAAGAGTGTGTATTTGTGCCATAATTGCGGCTTCCAGTAAAAAACTTACTTGAAAGCTCTCGCTCCCTGGCACTTAAGTAGCTTTGATTATAAATCGAAAGCTAAAAAAAAAAAAGAAATAAATATGCATATATATATATATGTATCGATAAAAGCGTACATTCCCGAATTTACGGCACACGAAACCACGTTGCATACAAATATTTTGTAACGAAGCCGTTCAATAATGTAAGATCTGGGCAAAATCCTCGATATTATACGTATTAATGTCGGGAGATTTAAAGAACGTAATCCGCTACAAAAAATAATAATTATAACAATATTTCCCGAGAGTGTATTTATGTAGAGATTAAGAATATAAAATGGGAAAATGTGTTATTATAAGTACAAATACATGCATATATTTGCATAATTCAGCTTCACCGTTTCATGCAGGTGCTTCATATATTCAGATGCATTTTCATGTATGTGCAATTAATATATGCTGAACAAATAATAATCTTAAAATAATAAATAAAACTTATCTTAATTATAATTTTTTTTTCCTTTTTTTTTTTTTTTTTTTTTTTTTAATGTTTTAAAGCCGAAGTTGAAAACGAGGGACAATTAAAAATTCAGGTCCGCATATATCGAATTTTAACTTATCACATCAACCAGACAATTTCATCTTATTCATGAACCGGCATATACTTAAAAGCATATAAAATGAGGAAAAGCACATCATTTCAAGCGAGGCAAGTGATAAATTCGGGAAAGTTAATCACCCCTTTTAGGTGATCTCTAATCTTTCTCCGGTACACATAGATTATATATAAATATATATATACACACACACATATATAAATATCAAGTATATCCGCTAATCTCTTTTACATAACGAACAAGCCCTAACCGAAACGAAACTTACAGAAACGACGGTAATAAAGACACTCAAGAAGCAATAAAAACCCTTCGCAAGATAAACATGGGTGATAAAAAAAAGAATTTTTTTTTAAATGTAATTTATTTAATGCCCCTCTTAAATTGTTTATAATCATAAAGAATGTTTAATTATTCATGACATGTGGACATATATGTTCATTTAAATTATATGAATATTAAAAATAACGATTTCTAACATTTCACCAATTAACGGCCCCACTTGATAAACATTAAAAACCGGGCATTTTACCGTTGAAAATATAAAATATAAACTTGTTTTCCTTTAATATTTATTCGTTATGTATAATAAATATGTGATTTACATATAATTGTTACGCAATGTTATTTTTACGATGCGGCACGTCTTTATCTGACAATTTCAACTTAATATATGTAATGTAATTATATTAAAACATTATATATCAACGTTCTGGCATTTATCTCTCGAGAATGCTGAAAAAAAACAAATTTATATTTATCCGAAGGTTCCGCTTTGACCTTAACTTTATATATATATATAACCGGGCAGTTATTAATTACCCGTATGTGGTCCATCCTGTTATTAAGTTTGGATAATTTATTTTATTTGTGAAAATGCCGAGCCGGTTTCGCTTTGCGGAAGATAAGACGTTATTAGGAGATGGAGCCGTTCCAGATGACTGTCCGAAAGTGTGTTACGTTGGACAGACTGATTTTCCCGTTTAAAAATTTGCGAGGCTTCGAAACCTGCTGCAGCACGAGAGACGAGGGGCTCGCTTTTTGGAAAATGCTGAAAAATGTTGTCCTGTGCACGATGATGGATGGCGATCCAATTAACCCCGATCTTCCCGATATCACTTATTCCAGTTATCCCCTGGAATCCCCGCGGAGAAGGCAATTTCGGGAAACCCACGTGGAAACCTTAGCGCAGGATAATTACGTTCCTCCGCGGTACGCGTCAGCCTCCGCACGTCTCCTTAAAAGAGGCCTCCTTCCCTTTGCCCGATCATGGGATTAGGGGTACCTGCGACCTACCCACATAACGCGAAGACGAGCTTAAAAAAACCCAATTAAACAAAATTAACCGAAAAAAAAGGGACCTTAAATTATTCAATAAATATTAATAACGATTGATTAAAACAATGTTATTATTGTTTATTAAACGTTCTCCTCTTAATTGTATTTTAACATAAATTTTCATTTATTCACAGTGGTCATACACTCTTGCTAGGGACGGGATTTTCATCCGTTTAACTTAAAAAAAAAAAAAAAAACTAAGTTTCAACAGTGAAAACGTCAATGGCAAACGTAATTGGACGAAGTGAGAAATTGTTTCTCAAGAATGCAATGCAAAAGTGCGATACGTGAATGAGTGCAACCCATTAGCAACCCGAAATTCTCGATTTTGCAATATTTTGATCACAAAAGATACCTGAAAGCATTAAAACATCGCATTTTGGGCCGCTCCCGCGTGAAAAGGGCCCCCGGTGAAGCCGCGCAAGTCATGAGCATACGCGAATGATGGCCGAAGCGCAAAAGATCGGTGCTATTTACGTTGATATTACTAATGGATAATTATCTGCTGAGGGCATCGCCGAAAATATCGGCGTAGCGCGCCTCCCTCGCCGCACGTTATGAATATATATGAACGGAAATGGTAAAAAAAATTACGCGAGTGCCTTAATAACAATACCCAGGCCATGATGTATCATTAGCGGTTAATGATACGGTGGGATAAAATAAAAGTATTGCATATGAATGGTCACGGTATGGCCGTATGCGCCTAGGAAAAGACTGCGACACCCAACATCTTTTCAAATGACGTGATTGAATGTTCCGTACCTGGACGGAAAATAATTAATCACTCAAACGCATTAACTAAGTTAATTATCACTGTGTACCCTTTCTTGTGTTGCATGATTTTCGACTTTTTCTTTCTTTTTTTTTTTTTTTACCCCTCCTGTCGCGGCTGCTTTTGCGCCACCGCGGACGGATCTCGAGCGCGACCCGGGGACAACAGCGATCGCTACGAAACGAGATCGGCTGCTTCCGCGATCGCGGCGAACGCCCAGTGCGAACTTTTAACATGTCGAAAAAGTAAATAATAACAAAATAAATAAAGAGCAAATGAGCTCAATTAACATACATGTCCCTTTAAAGGACGTTAAAAAATTCGGGAAAAGCTGACACAATCTCCGTGGGACGTCTGAGAAGTTTAATACATGTATAATAAAAGAGTGTCTCCGGTCAAATTTGCGCAAGGATCAGACATTACATTACCGGACCATTAGAAATGAGATTATCAAATTCAATGTGTGCGAATGCATAAACAATTATATTCCGTTTACGAAAAGAAATCTACATGGATAAATGTGCAATCAGATAAGAAACCTTTTTTTGATAAACATTCGCAGAATACATTTTAATCGCACATTTTCATAAAATATCAAATCATATTAAGTACTTGCAGATTTTATTATCTACAATGTTGCGATGCTCTTTAACAATTATGTCACATGTCAATAACATTTGCTCCGTTTATTAACACGTTTAAATATTATAAATGTATATACGCTCTGAATCTTGCCATGTTGATAAGTATGGTGTTTTCAATTCTTCACGTTGCTCTGCCGAAGCTAACGATATTAATTTAAGAAATACCGAAATTTGAGTCTTATTTGACTCCGAAAGGGTTTTCCTTCAGTCCGGGCCTGGATTCCAGGGGGAATTTTTTCGTCTGCACCATTTTTCGTTTAAGCAAAAGCCAATTACAACCGAAAGGCTGCAGTACGTTAAAAAATTTCCCCAACATATTCGGTGGTCGCATAATGTATGCAGCGTGCGTTTGGGCCCACAACAACAAAAAAAAAAAAAAAAAAAAAAAAAAAAAAAAAAAGTTTTTTTTTTCGGCCTCGTGCTTGGAACATGGACAACGAAAAGTCATGGACCGCAATTATTTTCCGCGGCCCTGCCATTAAAATGTTACTTCTTTCAGCAGTCAATCACCGACAGAGGTTTTTGCTGGTTGCGATAGCAATTAAAAACAGAAAATCAGTCTCATTGCATGTTTTTTTTTTTTTTTTTTTTTTTTTTTTTTTTTTTTTTTTTTTTTTTTTTTTTATTATTATTTAATTTAACGAAGCGAACGAAACACTTTTCATATCTGTACACCGAACAATCTGTCGTGTAAGTAACAATTTTATTCATGACGATGATTAAATTCTCCCGTCATGTGTCAATCGGAATAATCGGGATCGGGCATCGGGGCTGCTATCCCTTTTCGCTCCCAGTGCGAGCAGGTTTGGATAGATTTGTCCGGGGAGATCTTCCAATCTCTCTCTGCACGATCAACTTCACCTCCTGGCATCGCAAAAACGATAAAAACCAACGCGTTTGTGCGTCACCACCGCGTTGCCTTCATCCACGCGAGTTTTATATATATATATATATATTTTTTTTTTCGATTCAGTAATCCACCCTCGGAACTGCCCCGTTCTCGTCCACCGTAAGCCGAGGCGAAGCGGGACTCGGTACGGCGTACGATCAGCGGAAAAAAGCGGAAGACATTCCACGTGGACGGTGATCCTTTCGTGCCCTTCGATCCAACGCGAAAGAGGAGCGAGAAGAAACGCAGGTCTCAAATGAAAATCAACGATGATGCAGCACTCCCATAACCTTTAAAGCAAACCGCTTAACCTAAATGTATTACCCTGAGCAGTGCATATTTCATATATCAAAGGGAAAGCGAAAGTAAGGGTTAGGTTATTGCCGTCAGGGCTATTAAAATAATTCATAGCCATGGAAAGATGACTCTGACAATAACCGGCAGAGGAATTGAGTTGTAAATATGCTAATGATTCCTTTGGTTTTCCTCGGGGGCTGCAGTGGCGTCTCCCATTCTCATCCGTGCTCTCACCTTTTCACACGGAAAATAATCCGCGTCTTTACCTCGAGACTTATTTTCCATAAATCAGAATTTCAACCAGAGAACTAAAAATCGAATTTAGTAACCTCGAAGGCGGCAGGGATGAGTTTATTCCATTTTTCTTTTTTTTTCCTGTTATCATATTGCAGCGCGGTGTACACACTTTTTCGGAAATCACTTTCTTGACATCCTCCCGAGAGGTGAGACAATAAATTGCCAGGAACGGCATTATGTCTGAGGAAGAAAAAGAAAAAAAAAAAAAAAAAAGCAAGCAATAAAAACCCGTGGCGACAGCATAAAAAATCGCAACAACAATGAATATCGACAACAGCAAACAGTTTCGTGTACATTAATATACAAGATTTTTTTTTTATTTTATTTTATTTTATTTTTTTTTTATATTCGAAACCCGATTCACCCTATACTCTTTTTTTTTTTTTTTTGGTAAACTGTCAAAGCTTGTTGAAAATGACATGATGAGATTAAAGTACAGAATTTTGACGTCGACACCTCACTTCCAACCGATCTGTACGTCATTTCCGCCCTCTTCGCATGAATCTCCTGCTTTTCCTTCCCGGTCCATTTCCAGCCGCCCCGTTTTTCAAAATAAAAAAAAAAAAAAAAAATGCTGCAGCGTGTGCCCCTCGCGTTTCGACGGTTAGGCAAATTGCCGCGCTCCCGAGGAACGCAAACCGCATTCGCGGCCCAGGTGAAAATCGACGGCGAACTCCGACGCCTCGCGAGTGGGGAATATCAGAAAAAGAAACCCGGCGGAAAAGCGTATGGGGGAGGGGGCGGGACGGGAAAAAAAAGAAAAAATTAAAGGAAATTGGCGTTTCGCATTGTGGCGAACCTGTCAGCGGCCGTGATGAATGAGTGCGAATCGCGTTCCTAAGACAACGCGGGGAAAACCCCCAACAGCGGGAGTGTGTGCGTCGCATGATGCCGGGAAATTGCCCGGATCGGATGCCGATTGGAGCCGCTCGGAGCGCTTAATTTTCCAACGGGAAACCTGGAAAAGGAGCCGCGGCACCGCAGCGGAAGGCGTTTAAATATATTTTTCACCTTTTGAGATCGCGTCCCGGGCGAGGGGCGGCGGACCCGGGACCCGTCCGAAGGATCCCCGAACGGGATCCCGGAAGTCCCGGCGTGACAGGGCAAACGGGGAACTGTCTAATTATACACCAGATGAGAAGAGGAAAAAAAATTTGTAGTTAATCAGCGATGCATTAATCCTTGAAAACGCAGCCGGGATGGGAATTAAGGAGAATCGTGAACGGCATTTAACGACACGGTTCTTTACTGCGGCAGCCAAATGTACTCATAAATAATGTTAATAGCTTCTTTTTAAGTAGGAAAGAAAAAAACATGGCTTCCCAAAGTCATACTATAATTTTAACACCAATAAATTTCACGCCTTGAGAAGTTTTCATAATAACCTTCCAGGTTATACTTTTTTGTGCGATTATCCCTTCCCAACCGGAAAAACCCGCCCTCTCCTCACTTCAGCACCTTGAGCCTTTTTCCGGCGGCGCCCGCACCTTTTCACGAAAAGCAGGAGCTTTTCCCCGTTCAGAAGGATTCGTCAACTCGATGCATTCAATTAAAATAACATATAAATGGCTCCTTTGTTTAAGCCGTTATCGAAAATGGCGGAATCTCGAGGACTGCATATAATCAATCTCGTCCCATTTCGGGAGTCCCGGGGGAGGATTTTCAAGAACAAAATTTTTCTATTCCATTTCGAATGCTCTTCCATCGGATTGTCATCACCTCGTACGCGGAATCGGTCCCCGGAGACGTATCGAGCTCCGACAATTTGTTTCCCGGGTTTCGTCGAGCCCGGAACGGATCTCCGGATTGCACCGCGTGAGGCTCTACAGCAGCTGCGGCAGCAGGAGCGGCGGTTGGCGACGGATAAACGCGAACGAGTTTGGACGTCGAATGAAACGGGCGAAGAGACACGGGACGAAAGAGGATCCTGCGGGCGATTTATTTATCGAAAGCAAATTACTGCGGAAAGCTTCTGTATGCCGGATATAAACGCAAATGTCACAGCCACGCATGGTTTTATCTGAAGGCCCCCGGGGGGGGGGGCGAGGGGGGGTCTGCGATCTCTTTGACCGTTGCCCATTTCCATTTTCCGTGTCAAAGAACCGCCGGCGGAAATGGCATATCTGGCCGCTCTCGTCTTCGGCGAGATCGCCGCCCATTCGTTCTTTTTTGCTCCTGCCACGTTCCTTTGATCCAGCGAAAATTTTTCCCCGTCATCGGTCCCGTAAAATACCCGCCGGGGGCTGATAAAAATCTCCGCCGGTGAAAAGAAATGGAATAATCCTTCATTCTTGAAAGGAAACCTCCCATTGTTGTACCTCTCTTCTGGGCCCCTTCCGTATCTCCCATCCTGTCGGGACCAAATCCTACATCCGAAATCCAACCCTTTTCCGCGATCCGGGGTTCGATGCCGCGTCCAAAAACCCGCAGCGATTTCGGTCTCGTCGCACGGGATCGCGAATATCTCCCTGCACTCGATTTTTCGCCGGGGGCGCGTGAAATTTTCGGAAAAGCTGAGAGATCGGGCTCTTCCGAAGCGTGCACGGCCGGGGGACCCTGCGGTCCTGCGCGGCAAAGGAGGAAGACAAATTCCTGCCAAGTTAATTTACCAACTTAATTTTAAAAAAAAATTAAGAAGGAAAAAAAAAAAAAAGACAAAGAGGTTTAATCGAATGGGGCCCATAAATTTTCCAACGGAGACGCCATCGGGAAAGGGAAAATAAGAAATTTATGAAATTCCCGGGAAAAGGAGAAAATCTTAAATGAAAATTAAGATGCCAAGAAACGAATCTGACAACGCGAAAGTCGACGGGGAAGGGTCTAACTCCGTCAAACTATGAATCCTTTGCTGTTGGCGAACGGCACGTTTCCAAGATTACCATTCGTATCTCTCTTCTTTCAGTTCTTTCCGAGCATCAGAGTCAACCGTGCCGATCAGCGGTTCTCTTTCCCTTGGCGGGATCCCGGGGAGGGTTGAGGGAAAAAAGGGCAGCGGAGTTCGGAAAATGAACGGGGAAATATCAAAGTCAGACGAGTGGAAAATCGTTGGATTTAGCGAACAAGGCAGCTCCAATTAGCGGCAGTTTAATTAGTCTAACTCTCATTGCCAGATCATTAATATCCCCGGAAACCCTTGGGAGTTGTAAATCTGTCTGGAAAGACAAGAACTGTATAAATAACATGTTGCTCATCTAGCATTGGATCTGCGTTTTCGAAGAGCTTTCGCTTCCCCTGTTCCCCCCCCCCCCCCCCGCCGCTTCGTCTTTTCGTTTCTTCTGCTTTTCCTGCAAACGCAAACGTGTCGAAATGGCCTGCGTTGAGAGAGGAGCGATCAGGGGTGCCAACCGACTTCCGGAACAACGTCGGCTCGCAGTGCCGCATCATTTCCGCCGGCCGCATGCGAGGAACCATTAAATTCATTTACACTATTAACCGGTCCGGTACGGACTGAAAAGGCGACACCATAAATACGGCAAAATCCACTCATTTTCATGTACACATCGCAAATATAAATTTAACTTCAACATCGGGAATAAGAATAAATATCAACCATAGCAAAATCAGAATTTTCACTTGTGCAATGTACAGATCTGCAATAAAATTTATAATACTGTAAAATATTATTACTTCAATGCGTAAAATTTACTCACCCACTTAATTATATATAGTATGTACACACAGAAACCCGTGCAGGAGTATTTATTCTGAATATAAAAATACGATTTTATATCGTATGTTGTATTATCCGTAATTACGTCAGTGAAAAACATCTCGACTCGGGATTAATTTGTTAACTGGGTAGTGGTTTTTTTTACATTTACATTTACAAATTGTGAAAGAAAGGAACATGCATAGAAATAGAGGTGGCCATCGGAATCTCCAAAATTTTATTATTACTCATTTGAGGGGCCGTAAAAAGACAGAAGCTCATCATGCCGCGGAAACCGTAAATATCATATAAAAAGTTGGTAATGGACTCGGTCGTTAACCGACTGCCAGATAAGACTTTCCAACTGCCCCGGAACGTCTTTATTTCTGAATTAAATGTTGTCGTGGGGGTGGGGGAAAGGGGGTGCTTCGGGGGCGGCAAAATTTGGATTTCCGACGGCGGATCTCCTCGCCCGTCTTCGGCACGCTGCGGCATCGTCGCGCGCCCGAAGACGAACCAACGGCGAACTGCCGTTACGTCCGACGCTGGCGACAATTTCCGTCGCAATTTCACAAAAAAAAAAAAAAAAAAAAAAAACTTTCCGGGTCCTCCAGGGGCAATAACAACCGAAATCAAGGTGCCCGGATTTCGCGTCTGGAGATTTCCTCAGCTTTTTTCCTAACGAAATAGAAAAAAAAAAAAAAAAAAAAAATTTTCTTTCCCCGCGATAAAAAGTTCTTGATTAAAAAAATAGTGGAAAAATGGCATTTTCCGGTAAATAAGCTGTCAGGGGCATTGTGGCACTCGACGATCCCACAACGTTTAGAGTTGGGAATGACAGGAGCAAATGAAAATTTCAAAAGAGCTTACATAAGCTCACAAGTCAACTTTGCCTTTCAAAGAAACCGTTTAATTTTTCATCTCAACTTCGCTGACATTTTTGCTTCTACCTCATTTTTTAAAAGTCATTGTGTTCACTTTTTTAGACAAGTTTCTTTCATATTAATATTTAATTTGTCACGTCGATTTCGAGGCAAAGGGCAACGCACAGGAGGAAGAAAAGAGAGAGAGAGAGAGAGGAAAAAAAAGAAAAAAAAAAAAAAGGTTCGTCCGAAAAATCGCCGGATTCCGAGCCCCGGATAATTGTCGAAACGCAAAGAAAAAAACCCAACGGGCCGGGGTCGGGGCGAGACACTCTCAGAAAATCCGCAGCGAAAACCCGACAGCACCTTCACGCAAGCACCGAATATTTCATCGAAGTGTTGGGCTAAATAAAAAGGTATATTATTGTTTTTTTTTTTTTTTTTCTTCTCACGGAACCCTATTTATATGATCGCAGCCAAATATAATTATTTCACGATCCCACCGTTCACATCAATTGCACCTTTTAATATAAAATAGAAATTGAAATTTTCCCGTATCCGATTAAAAGACCCGTGAAAAATTGGGTTTCGCATCCGCAACAGATATTTTCCGGAAGTGCCCGGATAAATGCTGACCGTTTGCAAAAAAAAAATTGCCACGATGAAAAATATTGATTTCCGTTTGGCATATTAAGCGGGGCGAACCGCAAAACAGCAGAAATGGTCAAAGCCTCCGATATTACATTAAGATAAGTCCGGCGCTTAACATGTCGTTATTAAAAAAAAAAAAGGGCATAAATGTGAAGGCCCACGAGGGAGAAGGATGCTCCAAGCAAATTGGCTGACCATAATTCGTATCAGCAACTTTTTCCCCTTATCACGCCATAATAAACTACTGTTAAATTAAAATAAATATACTGAGAAAAAGCTTTTTAACAGCCATCCTTGTGTTTCTGCCCCCCTCCGGACTTTCTTGCCTTATCCTTTTATATAAAAATATCACTTTTTTTTTTTTTTCATCCCTCCCTCTTGGATGGGCGAGGGTCTCTTAAAAAGTTCCAGGACCGGTCTTCACCACCCACCTCACCCTTGGAACGAACCCCCGGAATGGGGAAACTTTCGATTTTCCGGCTTAAGAATTCCGGTAGCGAAAAGTTCTGAAAAGCTGAAAAATCGCCGTTTTCACTTTATTCGGTTTTAAACGGTTCGACAGCGTCGGGGGGGGGGGGGGGGGGGAACGCGAGC
>JAOWBB010007005.1:0-14160 GCA_028565995.1 Ricinus marginatus
TCGGTAGGTTGCAAATCGTCAAGCTCGGGCGGGCTTTTTGTGCTCCACCGGGTCAATTCCGGCCTGGAAACGTGGTGCAACCGCGAACGAGTGCGATTCCCTCGTTATGGACCGCAACAGCATTGGCAGGTACCGGGGCAGTTTTTCATTTTGAGGATTTTCATTACGTAGCCGTATCGGACAGTTCCCGACGGGGATGGAGCCACGTCTCCTTTCAAATGCGACGGTTCCTTTTTATGCTTCATGCCGCGGCAAATATCGCTGCTTCGGCGAATCTTGGTTTTTAGTCTTGTGCTGAATTCGGAATGGTTCAAATCAAATATTGCCTGAACGAATCATTTCTTTTTTTAAATATAACATTCAGTTATTTACGACGTGAAAAAAACATTTATTTATTAATGTTTTCATGTATGATAGTTAATATTAATAATAATAATAATAATAATAATAATAATTACAACACAGATTTTATAATCATGTTTTCTTGATGTAACTTTAATGCTTGCATTCTGACATACATTCCGGGTAAGTTAATTACGTTACAGTCGAGGCTTTGTTACGAATTGTTTTGCCTGTGATGGAAGGCAGTCTTCTTCACGGCAAGTCGGGAAGTAATAGCAAACATTTCCACTGATCCTGATGAACGGATAAAAAGTCGCGCATCGCGTTCAGCACTGAAAAGTCGAAAAATTTTTCACTGTTTTGCATGTAAAATTGTGATTAGCGCAAAGTAACTTACACGTAGTTTTAGTGACAACTTATGAAAAAACAGGCACATTCGATTCCGGCGATTTACAGCTATATTTTATATATATTTCCGAAATTTTAACCAGTTTCCGATAGGTAAATGAATGTACATGAAAATTGCGCAAATTAACACCAATATTCGGTGCTTTGTTAGAAGGTTGCTTTAATTTTTTTCGGAAGGCTGAATAACTCGCAAGGCAAAGATGATTCAAATAGAATATTTTAAATGTTAAAAATCATATGAGAAACTGAATTTTTTTTTTTTTTTTTTTTTTATGTCAAACTTTCATCGAGAATGGACAAAATTAATTTTATCGTATGGAAGTTATTTGAAAATGAAATTTGTTTATACACCTGCAAATGAAATTGGATGTTATTTACCTTATACGTTTAGGTCTTTTAATGTAGGAGATTAAAATACATGAAAAATTTTTTTTTCTTTTTTATCATTTATGTTTATAATGAATTTTTTTATTTACTCACATTCAAATCAAATGTGCATTATCGAAACGGACGATTAAGAAAGAAATTTTTTACTAATGAAAGTAGCATGCGACGTAATAATCGGGAACGTTGAGAGATCCATGAAATGAATAAAGTGCAATAAATCTAAATAAACTGCATTAAAAGAACGGGAATAGGGAAAGTTCGTAATTATTACTATTTGTACGATTTAGTTTCATAATATAGCGAATACCTTTGTTACGTGATTATAATTAATGTATATAATCGCATTTCAAATTAACCCCTGTAACCTTTGAAAAAACTTGACCGAAGAATTTGAGATCATTATAAGATTGTTCTGCCCTGTTAATTTGCATTGCCTCATTTCCCTTACCATTCGAATTTATATTTAACCAAGGCGGGAAAAAATACATTTACGACTGCGGTGTGACGTCCTGCTTCGGGCCGTACCTTGCATCCCGGTGATACAGCCCTTGAACCCGAAAGCTTCGATCAGCTCCTCTTTGGGGAAAGGGAGAGGAAAACGAAATTTCTGCGACGCACTCGTCCGGTGCCCGAGCCTGGGCACCGAGCGGGACCGACGCCTGGCGTCGGTACTTAGCGGTACGTGCCTTGTTTTCTTCTTTTTCCCCTTATATCCCGCCTTCCACAAAAGAATGAACTGCCGGACGCGGCCGAATGTGAAGAGGAGAACGCCGACGGGCGACGTTTTCCGTTCTTGTTTTCTTGTGCGTTCGGAAAATGTAAATTTCCCGCGCCAAATGTTCGCAGCTTCTCCCCTTCGGCGCGGATTCCCACTCAACGTTCGCGTTCGGAGATCGGGCGGAATGCTCTGTAACTTGCTGCCCTTCTCCGTCATCCGATCATTTTCATCCCTTTTTTCTCCCCGCTATGTTCATTTCCAATGCTGCAGCCCTCGATCTCGCGTTTTTGTGTGAATTTTTTCGGGGAAATTCGTGTCCCGGGTGGTGGGATCACGAGTGCGGGTGTCAGTCCCGCGTCCGAGAGAGTTTTAAAATGTAACAATTATCATTAATCGCTTTTTAATTTTAATAACAAAAATGTAAAATAATACTGTTGCATGAAAGTAATTTTCCACTGCTTACTACTCAAGCGTTCGGAATAATCTCTTTGCCAAACCACTTGTTCTCCATTTCCACCTCTTAACAAATATTAGCCTTGTTCGATTGAATTTTAATTGCAGATGATGCTTTTTTGTAAGTATCGCAGCATCAGAATCTAGCTTATAACCCCAGTCAGTAGATGCTGAAAAATTGTTTTACGGAAAATTTTTCTGTAAATAAAATACGGAGATTAAAACTGTGGGAAAAGGCTCGGAAAGGGAAACTTTAGTAAAATCAATTTGCGATTTAACCTGTGCATACGAAGAGTTCGTCCTCGGCTGTTGGAGGTTTGCGTGCTGTTTGAAAGAGGACGTAAGGGGAATAAGTGTTCGGGTCCGGCGCCATTTCACGCTGTTCCCCGCATTTTCGTTCGCCTTCCCACGCTCACATCCGTGATTTTTCCGCAAAAGCAAACGTTGAGAGCTGCGTCTCCAGCGTCAGGAGAGTTCACATGAAGTGAACGACGGCAAACGTATTCGGATGCGGCTCCTTCCAGCGGAGCTCCCGACGCGCAGGTCCAGGTTCATTCATGGTGAGGCCGAGTGGAAGAGCGAGAAAAACTCGCCGAGCGCGAGACGGAAACGAAAAGTTCGGTCTTTTCGGCTGCGGCTGCTGTGGGAGGAGCCTTCCGATTCATAGCCGGACCACGGCGTCCGATTTTCAGACAGACCTCGTGCTGGCGTGCTGTCGGACGGACGCGGGCGCACCATCCGCGGCTTACCCGAAATTTCTGTTGCGTTCTCCGAGAGGTTTTCCGTATAAAAACATTCCGCGTTTTCGCCATCTCTTAAAAGCTTTGGATTATTCATTAAGGTAGTATGATTTCGATTATTTCTTGAAATTTGCGAATGCATTGCGAGTTTTGCCGTCGACTCGTTTCTTAAGGGCGAGCAACTCCCGAAAACGAAGCCGTCCATTCGGATCTCTGGAGGTGAACCTTTGAAAAAAGGGAAAAGCAGTAAGAAAAGTAATGTTTTAGTTGTTTAAAACTCGTGATCGAAATTACTGACTTTTTCTTTTTTCATACATCTTAAAATTTTAACAGTATGATGATCCGTCTCTTCTCTGTCGCATTATATTATAATATTTATCGTCTTACAAGTATTATTTTTTGAGTAAAAAAAAAAAAATGCAGATTAAAATATAAATCTTGCGAGAAAAATATTCTCCGAAAATCAATTTAATGTCCGAATTTAAATATATGCAAAGTTGTGAGATTTTATTAATTGCATATTAAAGTAAAAATATCAAGGGCGCTTACATTTTATGATACCACTTAACGATTATTGTCCACCTTATAGATTTCGCATATGGCAAAAGTGATATAAATCTTGTTAAGATCAAGGCAATCACTTTGCATTCAATCGGTGTTTGACAGTTAAGAAAATTAATAAAGAGATATAAGAAATATTTTCTTATTCAAACGAACCTAATTTCATTGTTTCTACATTTGGATTAAAATTATTACATTGTCAAAACAGTGGCAGTGATTTTTTTTTTTTTTTCCCCCCAGTTGCAAATGTCATGTGTTCACTCTGTTTCACATAAATTGTATATGTCTCGGTGCATTTACAATGTTCACAACAATTGATAATTTCCCACTTATTAGTTGTATACATATTCTCCTTGGTAGACAGCAATAGAAATTTCATCTCGAATACGGCAAGACAATGTCTTCAATTAATAACTAACTGATAATACGAAAGTTCGCAGTAGCGTAGATAGTTCCACAGCAGCCAATATAAGTGAAACACATTAATAAACAACCAACTTTGATAAATAACTTTACTTTTCAACTGCGAATTTTCCCGTTTGATGCCGAGGGAAAAGTTTCGCTTACAATAACTTTTCTCCGAGACTTTTGAAGCCGTGACTGCCGCCTTAGGTTTTTATACAAAAAAAAAAAAAAAAAAAAAGAAAAAAAGAAAAAAGGAGTGAAATTCTTCCACGAGCGCATTCGATCAGTTCTACGGCAAGCGCAATTTTGGTGATTTTTTGAACGAAAATTGTTACGGCTCAAAAAACTTGCCGAAACGCCATGCGATTTAGCTCTGTCAGGTTGCGTGTAAAAAATCAGCACCGCCACAATTCCGCAATACCTGCATTTCGACGGAAAAATCGCGCTGCATCGCATTAAACAAACTGCAATCGTAATATTGTTTTAAACTATCTTTTTGTCGCGCAATGCGCTGTCGGTCATTAATATGTTTGCCACCGGATACAAGTTAAATTCTCATTTATAAAAATTTAAATATTTCCACGCGAGTCCTGTAACATTTTTGAACGTGCTCCGAGATGCTCACAACGCTTTGCGGCGGGGGTGAAGCACGGTTTCTATCGCTTTTATGCGCGAATGGCCGCACAACTGCGCGGATCTTACGCGTTCAAGAATCGAAATTTTACGTTTGAAATATCCCAAATCTCCGGAAAGCTGCGGGCTGCTATTGAGCAATGCCCCTCACCTCGGGACTTGTTGAAACGACTTCCGATTTTACGTTTCCGACGTTCGGATATTCAGTTACCGTTTCCCTCGTCCATCTACCGTTTCTCGTCCGGGAGAAAGAGATGATGGCTTTTTTGGGTGCGGGAAAATCAGGCATGGCCTCGCGTTGCGCTCCTTTCTTTTCCGCCCCGAAATCGGTTTTCCAATCCGGGCGAAAGAAAACGCACCAGAACCGATTCCCGTCCACCGGGCACTTCCGGTTAAAACCGTCCAAAAAATCGTTCCGTCTCCTTCTCTCCCCTTTTTTGTGCTGCACCTATTCAAGCGGCACTTCCGGCACCCTCTCTCTCGTATCTCGAAGGCACCGAGAGGAGCTCCAGGATTTTTTCTCTTTTTAACCGCTCGGGCATTGCAATTTGCTTTTTTCTTTTTTTTTTTTCACGGAGCATGCTCACGGAATGCTTTCCGCGGCCGAATTCTAATTGAATTCCATTCTCCCGATCTTCATTGTGAACGGAGTTAAATGAAAAGTGACCCTCCAGCGGTGCGGATGTCGCCCGTAATTCCGAACGCCGTGCATTCTCCGTTCAAACAGAAATTATCACCTCCGGGTTCGCTTCGCCTGCATTTTCGCTCCCCGGAACCTGAACCCAACTGCAATTTTTCCTTTTCCTCTCCTCCGCTCCTGCCTAAATTCATCATCGCGACGTTCGGAACGGTCGACGCCCATTCCGCTAAGGAGCGAAATTTTCCATTTGCTCCGTTCTGCAGCGCGGCCCTCGATCCGGTGATCGCAAAGTCGGAGATTCGTCCGGCGAGCAACGCCGCCGTTCGATTTTACCGGGAGCGTTGCATCTTTCATTCCCGCCATCGGCTGCAGCCGATCTAAAAGAAATAAATGTCGAGCTTCCCTTTCGTGCAGAAACGTTGAAGCAAATCCGCGGAACGTAACAGAAAAAGAAAAAGGATGGTTCGCAAGGGAATCATTAACCGGAGAGAGTCGCGGAGAAGGCAAATACCTCGGTTTTATTTCCTTAAATTTAAATTAACCAATTAGTATTCCGGTCCCATTCGCTCTGTTAAAATATTTGGTTTTGCTAAAGAGACAAATGAAACATTATATTTTCAAGACTAAATGCTGGAAGCTGCAGGAATTTTGAGCGCTCCGGCAGTTTGAACCGATATCGGAGTTGCAGTGGAGAAAAACTTGGGGCTCTCATACCTGGAGAAAAAGAATCCGCATCCCGTGACGGCAAAGTTTTCAACGATCATTTAAGCAAATAAAACATCCTCAGACTTCCTCAGAGAGGAAAAAGAGCACGACCCGACGCTTTTATGTAAATTTATGCATAAAATATTCCCCATGTTTAACTGTTTTAATTTCGCGTACAAAGAACAGCGATCCACATAAATCGAAATTGGAAACATTTACTCTTAACAGGGAAATGTTTCTCGTCACGGTGTCACACCCAGAATTATGTCTCTGATATGTGCGGGAAATATTTTTAAACATTTCCACTTGCTGTAAACAGAATGTATTTTTTCCGTGTCCACCTTCGGAGATGCAGCGTCGAATGATCTACCTGCGCCTTTGACATAACCCGCGATTGGATCTGCGAAATCCGCTCGGGTTCTCCGTTAAAATTTAAAAAAGAAAAGAAAAATTCGCTTTTCACACGTGCAAGAAGCAACCGCGTAAAAAAGAAAATCACGAAAAGCTGAGAACGAACCTTCGCAAAAGTGAAAAAGTGCTGCCTGAACTAAATGTGATTAACATTTTCGGTTGAACCTGGTCTTTTCCGTAGGCACGAAAGTTTGACTGCCTCTGAAAGTCCGCAATCCGTTTCCCGTATCCTCCTAAGATTCTCTGTAGTAATTTTGTCTGTCGTCCTCTTTCCCGCACCTTCACTTCCGTCCTGATAGCGGTCAAATCCTCCCCGTTTGCCGCTTGTACCTTAAAACCTGAAATTCATTTTTAATGAGTTGCCTTGTTTGTGTGAACCGCAGAATCTGAAATCATAAACGAAATAAATATTTAATGAGGAAAAGAATTTTACGAGCAGGGAAGGAAACATTTAATAAGATATTTAAATTAAAAGTATAACTAGAATACACATTCTCTAATTTTCAAGACGGTTCCTTTGCTGAAAATTGTATTTAATGATCTGTAATAAATTTAACTAATATTTTATGCTCATAATTATATATGTTTAACTTATATTTTTAAGTAATTTTTGTTGGAAATTGCCACGCAATATTGTTTTACCCCTATTATGATTTTTATAAAAAGAAAAAAAGATTTCACCGTTTTGTTTAATTTTATCGTGTTGCAACATAATGTTGCATTTAACCGACATTGTTAGGTAGGTGGCTTAACTTAGCGAAATAACTCTGGAAATTCTTTCGGAAACAGTGATTAAAACACATATATATCTTGACACATAAAAAAAAATTATCGGCATTACTAAATCGAAATAAAAGTAGATGATTTTTTCCTGTCTTAATCAGGGGATTATTTATAGAAATTTTTCACTCCAGTTTAAGAAAAATTTTAACTAAAGGCATTTTGAATAAACAAAATTGGAGATATTTGTCCGACGAAATAACGTGCTGTTATTTATCTAAGCAAAGATTTTTCAACTAAATTGCTGAAGCTTTAAGGTTTACGGATTTGATAATCCCATTTAGCAAAGAGAGGGAAAGGTCTTACACTTTTTCAGACAGAATTATGAGATACATAATAATGTTGAAAAATTACTTCTGAGGCGAAATATTTCTTAAATTTTTCTCAAAATTTTAAATTCTTGAAAGTTAGAATGAACCGGAGATTAATTAATATATCAAAATAGCAGTGATCATTTTGTGAACGTAAAAAATACATTTCAGAGATGATTTTGAAGGGTAGAAAATGTTGATTTAATGAAGTTACGAGTCTTAAAAAATGATAAATGTGATTAGGGATTAATCCCGGTATTAAGGTCTTTTCATTTGATTCTCATCCAATGTTTCTCTCCTAGCAAAAGGATTATTTTAGTCATTGAATCTTTAAAACAAAAAAATTCCTTTGCAAACTTTAAAATATCAGTTTTAAGCACTTATAAGATTCGGATTACAAAAAATAATTTTTTTATTACCAAAAAAACATATCAAATTCCTTTAAATAGAGTCTAAATAAATTATAATCATCTCATAAATATAGAAAAGCCGCATATTTTTTTTATTAATTCTTGTTTATCAATATAACGTGTGCGTTAATTCAACATGTTAACAACATTTGACATAAAATTTCATATTTATAGATTTCTCATGAATTCATATTAGTTTATATAATTGATCTATAAGTGAATTTAAATAAGAATGTCAAGACCCATTGTTTAAATCCCAACTTGGTTTAGATTACAATTTAGATATATAACACTTCCATGAACAAAACGATTAAAAATGATGGAGATTCTCTTCTTGCTCCTGAGCAGCATAATGAGCATATGTAAAATATCCGTAACATTGAAAAGTACACTAAGAAGAAGTGGCAACCCACACTGAAAGTAGAAAAAGGTATCTCTACCAAAAACAATCCAAAATTTTATTCACTAATGGAACATGTATTTAATTTCAGTTTTGAGATAAGTAATCGAAAACTTTTAGTTTGAACAATATTAAAAATTAAAATATCAAAGACCGACTTTAAATGTCAAATTTTTGATCTCCTCCCGAAATATTGAGAAATTTTGTTGTTTCGCATCACCTTCGGATCATAATAGAGAGGCGCCTTTTTCAACGTTATTCATTTCAAACATTTTCAAAGTGAAGCGAAGCTTCCCAGCAAAATCTCATTCCGATGCTACATTTAAAAGGATTTCCAGTAAATGGATAAAGGGAAAAAGGGCGGGAAAAAAAAAAACGTGACTAACTTTAAGACTCCTTTGCGCCTCTGAAAATTCGGAAAATTTTTCACTCCCAAACGAATTTTCCTTCCGAAAACCTTATCCTCCGATTTTCCCTCTTTATCGTACCAGAGAGAGAGAGAGAGAGAGAGAAAAATCAATTCGAATCCTCCAATAAATCAACGAAAAAGCAAAATGCTGCCTTACTTCGTAAGAATCGCCCATGAAATCGGTGATATTCAAAACCGCCAGAGGAGCATATTGTGTCGCAAGCTTGAAGAAAAGAAAAACTGTTCCAGGTTATTTATTCGCGGAAGATTATTGATTATAGAACTGCCTTTTTAATGCATTAATTTCGCAGTTTCCCCCAATCGGGAGGAAAAATGAATGAGGCATAGATTTGCCACATAAAAGGAAACTACAAAAGTTTGACGCCAATGTTCTTTTAAACGGAAGACCAAAATGGGGACCTGCGGAAGATGGACCATCCATGAATGAAAAAATTATCACGAAGCTCTGTCTTGATGATTAAAATTTATTAAAAATTTTGGAAGATTAGATACTGGAAACGGAAAATATTTTACATTGCATCCCCATTTTACACGGAACCATTTAAGCTCGAAGTGTTGCAGTTGTATGTCGCTCAAAGGCATCTCTTCTCTTTTTCGCTGTATCAAACAGGAGTAAATTATGCCCACAATATTATTTACAGAATATAAAACGTGATATTAACACGGAATTTAATCAGTCGCGGAGCATTTGATTTTTTTTTAATTAAAAAAAAAAAAAAAAAATAGGTTTTAACATATTTTCCAAAGCTGCTGTTAAAATAATTCTTTTATACTTCAAACACTAAAAACCGAAAATTAATGTAAATTAGAAAAAAAAAACTAGATTAATAATTTGTAATTTGAAGCGTAGCTACAATCAAATTAAATAATTTGCAGAACAAAATGAGAAACGAAAAGAGTTCAAACAAAAATTTTTTTCTTGTTATGTTCTGACTGATTATTTCCCATGCTTTTTCCCCGAGAGAAGACAAAGTTTAAATAAGTCTGAAGAAGTCCTGTTCTTCTTTAAATCAATGCCCAATTGATTTCTGTTATTAAACAAGATAACTCTAAGATCGGAAAAGAAAAATTTAAAATACCTTTGTCGCCAACAAAAAAACATACACGTATACACGCTGAACGAACGCAAAAAAAAAAAATTTTTTCCAATTGGAACAATAGAACAACTACAATGTCGCGGATTTTGAAGGCACTTATCCTGCAACAGATACGGAATGATAAATTATCATTCCGAAATAAGTTGTTTGAATTTTTATGAGAGCTAAATGATGCGATAAAACTTTTGTTGTTGCAGAGACCGTTCACACAAAGCAACTGAAATTAAAAAGAGTATTAAGTTTAAAACTGCAAAAAAGGCAGTTAGAAAATTAATAATTTTCTGTGAAGTGAATAAGAAATAATAACGTAAATTATAAATTAAAAAATATTTGTTATTAGATCTTAATGTCAACTATTTCTCGCGAGCCCACATGAACTTTTAATAACTCGTTGGGAGCTTTTTTTTTTTATCTCTGATATAAACAATAATGAATGTAATTTCAATGAGCGACCTAAAAATAGTGTTGATTTTTAATTCTAAGGAAAAAAACATAATTCTTTTTATACTTTTTTCTCATTTTATGATTTTAATAGTCAAAATTATATCCCGTTTTTAATCGCGGATCACACGAAAGGATAAATTATATATAATTTTTAAAAAAAAATTTTTATGCTTACACCGAACATTTAGTTATTGCATAATCCAATTTATGACAAGCAGGTATATTCATTGCATATAAAAGATATATGTTTCTCAATTATTCGCATTCCGAAGCATCTGAAAAATTTTTTTTTTTTTTTGATGTATCTATGTAAAAGAGAATTTCCTGATTTTTATTTCCTCACTCGAAATTTAGAACAACCAAATACATATGACATAATCGTCGTGGCTTCCTCAGAACGTATTTTACTCCGCTAAGCATCGGAATTAAATTTAAAAGCTGATTTAACACACGATCCGAATGATAAAATGAAGAAGATGGCAGCCCAAGCGTCATTTATCGGGGAACACGGCAAAATTTTATTTTCAATTCGATGCCATTATTTTAAAATTAAGACTTGCCAACGGAGACTTCCGTAAACGATTGAATAACGTCATAAATCTGAGGAATTTAGAATCGCACGCGAACACTCCGAAATGAACGCCATCTTTTTATTGGCGTCTGCTTCAATCACCGGAAACCGGATATTCGATCCGGTCACCAATTTATTTCGATCCCGGGAGAACGTCGAAGCCTCGGAATCTTTTTTTCCTCCTTAACAGCCGCCTTCGAAGCGAACCGTTTTCGGCGGACGCTTTCAAAGCCGCTGAGCGAATCTCGGTTTGCACCGAGTTTCCCTCTCGCAGCTTTTTCCTTCCGCTTTCGGTCCTTTGTGGCGGACGAGAGAGAGCAAAAAAAAAAAAAAAAATTCGCGCGTCGCATCTGCATCGTCACCCGGCAAAAGAAATTTTTCGTGGCGGAAGAGAATCCTGTTGAGCGATTAATTTTGAGAACCTTTATTCCCGAGCAGTAAATTCCCGGTTTTTTAAGTCAGGTACACTTTATCGGTGCGAAAAAAAAAAAAATTTTCTTTTTCTTATAATGATTGATCTGCCAACTCTGGAAACAGTCTCTCTGATACGGGTGACTGAATTCTTTCTTGTTCATAATTTTGATAGCTCGGAAGCGGCCGCTGCGAGTTCTGTTCGAATTAGTCGTTGTTTGTACAATTCGATTCGAGAAAAGTCACGTTTTGGAATTTTTTTTTTTTTTTTTTTTTTTTTATGGGAAAAAAGCAGAAAATTAAGTTTCGGCTGGTGCCCGATTCCGATGTCCGACGTGGAACTTCCAACGAACTGACCTTTCAACTCCCGTGCAGTGCTTCCCTTCTGGGGACTCCTCCTTAATGAAGCGGCCGACATTTTCTTTGCTCTCCGAGCTTCGCAATTTGTCGTAAATTGTACCTGCATTGTCTTTGCAATTTAACTCCGACACGCTCGTGTCAGTGCATCTCAGGATGTGCGAGGGTTTTCTGATGCGTTTCAAGGGGATTACGTTTTTTTTGGTTTTTTGTAAGGGAATTTAAAGCGGAAGTGACATTTCTGAGCGTTCATTTATGAAAGTATGAACTTTCGTCACCGAAGGAAAAAAAAAAAAGTTTTTTTTATTCATGAACGTACTCTGCATGACGCAAGAGCAGCTTTTTTTTTTTCTCCTTCTTTTTTTTTAAATTACTCTTCCGCTTTCGCGCGTGATCTTATTTCTTATTTTTTCGCAATTTCGGCTTTTCTTTCTGAAAGTCATTGCTTTTAATTTTCATTTGGATCATGTTTTCCTTCCTGTTTGTCGATTGCATTAGAGAAGGGCGACGTTTCAAAAGCCGGGCGGGGAGCAGGGAAGAAAGTGGCGTCAAAAATCGCAATCCTGCGATTCAACGGAAAGGCGAAGAAAGAGTTTCACTTCGCGAATTTCCGATTTTTTTTCAGAACGTTTCGTTAGTTTTTCTCGCTGCGGCTAATCGAGGACGGCATTTAGCTTCCTTTTGAACGCAATGCTTTTGCTGAATCCTTCGACGCGAGAGAAATTTCTAAAATTAACCTCTCGACTCGGGGCCCCGGCGAAAAAAGGCCCGAAAAGGCCGACTCCGAACCCAAGGCGAACGTGTTTAAACTCCCGGCCGAGAGGCGGAAATCGAAGAGAACGAAATTTTGGTCTGAAATAATTGAATTTATCGTAATTATTACTTCATCGGGCAAGTTTTGTCCTTTCCTGCCGAACAATTTGGAAAAAAAAAAAAAAACTCGAAGTTTGCAGAGTTTCCATCGATATCTCGATGATATCGACAGGCACTGAACCTATCGATTTTATTTAAATGAATGAGACTGAAGTACATTTACTTAAAAAATGTTCATATGAATATAAATTAATTATATTAGCCAAATAATTTACAAATAATATGTAACAAAAATGAATTAATATAGCACGTGTTTTTTAACTTGATTTTTAATAATCAAAATATCAATAATAAAATATTTATTTTTAATAACGATTATGTTTCTTAATAATAAAAAAAGTTCATAAAGTGGGATTGTATGCGATGATTTTAACTCGTTTGTTGAAAAGAGTTATAAACCAACATGTATGATGATTGTTATTAAAACAGTCAAGATTGTACGCTAATAATTGTTTTTTTTTTTTTTTTAGATTCCGATTAATTGCGAATTCGAATCTGACCGCTAAAACCAAATATTTCGTTGCTAATATTTGCAAGAGAATAAATAAATTTTGAGCCAATAGCAATCTAATACAGCTTATTTAAAAATTATTTGAATGAAATTGTTAATATTGCAAAAGAAACTTTATTTAACCAGATCAATTTATTACTAAAGCTGAAGTTGGGACGAGGGAAAACGGAAGAATTTGAGGCTTGCATTAAGGATTTTTCTTTTCTGATCGCTTGCTACAGTCATTTAGATGGAAAAAAATAAAAAATAAAAACATAATAATACAGGGAGTTTTTACATTTTGTTTTCGCTTTAAGGCATTCCGCAGCAGCAGCAGCCAGAAATAGATATTTCTTTCAGAAGTTCAACACAAAAGTAATCGTTTTGTTTTTTTTTTTGAAAATAAATAAAACGAAAAATGTAATTTAAGCCTTTTTTTGAGAAGCAAATATGTGTACAGAATATTAAATTTCCCAATGGTTTAAGATGCAAATGGCAACTGTAGCGAATCATTTACTTTTTAAATGAAACTCTTCACAAGCAAAAGCATGTCGAGTAGTCAGCAATAATTTAATTAATTAAAAGCAAGAGCTTTGTCGATTCTCCTTTTGAGCTAAAAAAAAACTAAACCGGGAAGACTTTTGATGTTTGAAAAAAAAGTGCGGCAAATAAAAGGCGCTCGATTGATGATCTTCATGTGTAGCCCGAAACCTAAGATGCGAGTCACGAATTTTGAGTAATCATCACTTTTGCTTTAATCTGAGGAAAATTTTTGCATGGGCCGAGATCGCCTTCGAGACAGGACCAGCACACATCACACGATGATGTTGTTGCTTGAGAAAAGCTTTATTCGAGTCTTTACGGACTCTTATGATGTCGAGAATGTAATTTCGAAAGCGAATTTGCAATTTGCCCTCGGATATAGGGTAAAAAGCGGATTCCGGGCATGTTTTTCTCGAAGGGGCAGAAACTGTTTTTTTTTCCTGCCCCCCCCCCCCCCGGTTAACCGGGGCGGTTTTAATTGCGATTGAATTATTAACGCTAAAACCAACGAAAACAATAAAAAGAATTGTGACGCGAAAGAAAATTAAATTTTCACGACGGCTGCGGTTATTATATCTAACTTCGATCGGATCGAAGCTTCCGCCAGCGCTTCCTTTTCACACACACACACACCTCCCCC